>PVIC010036005.1:0-18779 GCA_004025085.1 Thryonomys swinderianus
TTGTTATCTCTGACAATAGCTTTTTTATGTCTTTTACACTGTCTCCTGCTTCCTCAGTGACTCCAATCAGTCTTATATTATTTTTCTTTGAGTCATCTAGAAGCTGTTGAATTGATTTCTCATGGTCCCTTGCTCTTTTCCATAGATTATACCTTTCCTGCTCATTGGCTGCTATGCTGTCCTCTAGGTCTGAGATTCGTTCTCTGCTTCATTCATCCTACTGCACAAGCTTTCGTTCTCCTTCATCATTCCCTGGAGCTCTGCTTGAAGCTGTTTAAAAGGTTCCATTGCTTCTGCTATCTTGGATTCTATCATCTCGCTGATCTCTTCTTTAATGATGTCTTTCACTGTGGACAGTAACCCTGTTTTGATCTCAGAGATGAGCTCCGATTTTCATTTTACTAGATCCGCTTTATTTACCATCTCCAAGAGTCCTGGTGTTTGAGTTTCAGTTTGCTCTATTTCCCTTTTCTCTGAATTTCCCTGTGGTGGTGATCTTTGCGTCTGGTTTTTTGTGTATTTTCTCATTTCTACTCTTTCATTGTTATTAATGCTCTTCTTTGTCTGATGACAGGACAATGTTTGTTGCAGGTCTCTATTATCTGGGGCCTTTTAGATGTGAGACTTTCCTGGGGGGTCCTCCTTGAATCTGTAATGACCCTTGAGAGTTCTCAGTTCTGACACATCGTGGGAGGTATTTGAGCAGAACAATCACATCATGTTTGTTACTATAATACAATAAATGCCAATATCAGTATTAAACACAGTAAATAAGATAAAAAGTTTTGTTAAATTCTATTCTGAAGACTTTGAGCTTATGAGTTACCTCAGTGTCCATATGTCAGAATTTAGAATTAATCAGCAATGTTTATACAACATATAGATCGTAAATGTACCCCTGAAACCCTTTGGGGATTAGAGGTCACTGGGGAATCAGGGAGGTAGTGAGACAGGAGGAGAATGAAACAGGGTTAGCAGGTTTATGAAGATCACCTATGTGGGAACCAGGGGAAGGGAACGTAACTAGAACCTTTCATTAGGTTCTAGTCTCCTGTGAGTTGGTGGCACATGGCGAAATAATAATAAGTAGGCAGAAACGAGGTTCACAGAGGCTAAATTTGGGCCTTATCCATGCTACTCTGGGGAGCAAAAGACCCCAGACCCCAGCTCACCACACCTTTTATTCAGCACTTCTTGAGTAACAGAATGTAACTGCCCTGTGGGCAGGGCAAACACCTCCAATAGTCCTAGAGACATTATGCAGATGAACATTCCCCTGGGCAGGGCTGACCCTGGCAATGGAGTAGTTCAGCCTTGAAGCATCACAGCATGTGGGACGACCAGAGTCTTTGTTGTTAGCAAAGGTGAAGTCGAGTTGAGTCCAGAGTCCATCTGCACCAGGAAGGCCTGATCAATTTTGACCTTCCAATTATTTCTCCCAAAACAGGTTCCCAATACACACCTATACCCTAGAATCTCATATATGCCAGCGGGTAATAGAGGATAAAAGGGCATATATAAAAAACAGTACCAACTGTATGCTGTAAGACCGTTGGAGACTTTGTACACCTTCTTATACTAGTACAGAAGAAGAAATAGGGCAGCCTAAGAGTCTTTTACTTGTGGATATTGCTTCTGACAGGAAGATAGGAGAGGGTGTGGGGACAAGAGGTGAATAGAGGGATCTAGGAATAGATGGAAAAATAGAGGCTAGATCCCCCCCCCCTTTTTTAATCTTGCCTGGTCTCTCAGTGCAGCTCTAGGAGCACGCCTCTTGTGGAGGGACGCAGGAGATGGCGCCGGCTCCTCTAGGACCTGGGTCCTCACAACGCAGCTTCTGGGTGGGGCTGGGGCTGGGCGGAGCCCCTCAACCCTCTGTGGTCGGGATGGTGCCCAGGGTCCGTACCTGACTCCTCACTGCACAGCTCCGGGGTACAGTGGGCCAGTGGGCTGCCCTCAGTCCGCCGCCGCCGGAAACAGATGGCGCCCGGTAGCTGAGTCCGCGCCACTCCGGGATAGTGAGCCGGTGGGCAGCCTTCAGTCCACCAGAAACGGATGGCGCCCAGTAGCTGAGTCCACGCCACTCCCAGGGTACAGTGGGTGAGATGTCTTTTTGACCTTCTACACCACAGCAATAACCTCAGATCCCAGCTTGAAGCTCCCAAATACTACTTGGATTCCCAGCCATCCCAGAAGCAGTTTTGAGGTTCCAGAGCACCAAGCCACCTAGCCTGCTGACAGCTGGGGCTGGCGGCTGGTACTCAGAGAAGGTCCTACAGCTCCCTGCTACTTTATGCAATTTGAGACCTGTAGAAACCCAGTTAAAATGTGCTCAACCCTGGGCCAAGATTTGGTTCAGGGTGCTGCACTTGCCTTGCAATCGCAAGGTCCTGAGTTCAATCCTTGGTACTGGGAAAACTGGTCATGGTGGTGGCACACACCAGCACTCTGGGGACTGAGGCAGAAGGAGCACAAGTTTGAGCCCAACCTGGGCAATTTTGGGTGAGTGATTTAGCAAAGTCTGTCTGAAAAGAAGAAGAAAGGAAAAGCACAATGGCTAGGGATATAGCTCAGTGTGAAGGTCCTGGGGTTAATTCTCAGTAACTAACACATGCACGCACACACACATACATGTTCAAATAGGTTACCTTTTTCCTTTTTTTCCAGAACTAGCACTTGATGATCCCCCACAGAATTGTGTCATAAATGTGGGCATCTTTATTCCAAATGTTTTCTCTAGATCATCCCATATCACTATTTGGAACAAAACTGTGGATGTGGGGCTAGAGATTTAGCTCAGTAGTTCTGGTACCTGCTTAGCAAGCACAAGGTCCCTGGTTCGATCCCCAGTAACCACATACCTCAATACCGGGTGTGGTGACTCACACCCACTGGCAATCTGTACCACACACCAGAGTGCTGGACATGGAGGCTCAAGCCTATAATTCCAACACTCAAGAGGCAGAGGAAGAAGGATTGCTGAGTTCGAGGCTTGCCTGGGCTCCATAGTGAGCTCAGGGCCAGCCTGAAGTACAAAGCAAGACACTGTCTAAAAAAAAAGTCTGAAAAAGAAAAAGTGTGGATGTGAATTGAGCCCTGATTTTCCCTATTCTCTGTAAGCATAAACACCTAAAAATTGAAACTTCATTCTTCATTGTTATCATAATGATTATCAAAAGACGATTGCTCAAAACAACCTATTGTAACAACTATTCCTAAACTATTCTTGAACTCGAGTTGCTCACTGCTTGGCAAGCTGTCCCTCCATGACAGGCAGCCCTGAGATCTGAGCAGGTGAAACCTAGGGCTGTGCTGCCCCACATGGGTGCGAGCTGGGCTTCCTTAGTATGCCCTTCAAGGCTATGCAGTGTGTGACCAAGCTCAGTCACCAACAGCTTGGGCCTCTAGAAACTGGACTATAGACTGGTGTATGCCTGGAACCCCAGCACTCATAAGGCTAAGGCAAGAGGATCACCATAAGTTCAAGGCCAGCCTGGGGTACATAGTGAGTTCAGGGGCAGCCTGAACTACATAGTGAGACCTCATCTTAAAAACAAGACAAAACAAAACAAAAATTATCTCCCAGAATGATTGAACATGCGAGCTAAGCGGGCTGCTCAAAGTTATTTCTGAAGACTACTCTAAAAAGCCCGGAAGGAGCAGGCTCTTTCCTGTGGAACTGTCCACCTGATAGTGAGAGGGGATCACCAGGGCCATCTTCCCTGTTCAATGTGGCTTGCAGAATGGCTCCACATTCTGTAGGTGGGGCTTGGAGAGGACAGGGTGTGGGGGGGTCTAGGGTGCTGAGACTGTGTCCCTGGTCTGCTTTGAGTAGCTCCCCTCAGCCCCAGAGCTCCCAAATCCTCTCAGCTGCCTGGGCCAGCAGTTAGCAGCCTCCAGCCCTGCCCACTCTTCGCTTTTAGCTTGATGAGAATTCAATTCCGGACTCATGTGTGTGTGTGTGTGTGTCTGTCTGTCTGTCTGTCTATCTAACTCTGTGTGTATGTCTGTGTCTGTCTGTCTGTACCTCTCTTTCTCTCTAACTTGTCTGTGTGTGTGTGAGAGAGACTGGGAATTTGCTTAAGTTACCTCCCAGCTCCCTTCTAACTTTTTATTTCAAGATAAGATCTCACTTATTTGCCTCAGATTGGCCTCAAACTTGTGGTCTTCCTGCCTCAGGCTTCGTAGTAGCTAGAATTGCACATGTACACCACCACACCTTGTGAAACTTCTTTTTAAAGAGATCAACAAAGAGTATTTTTATCCAAGACTGAATTTCTAAGAAAACAGTAAAACCTCAGTGAGATAGGACTGACTGTTGCTAGCATCTGTTCACAAGGTCTTCCTGGTTCCTGGGGTTCCTTGTGTGTAGGTAGCTACTGGAGCCATTAGAGAGGACAAGTTTCTCTCCAAATGCCTAAGTATTTTTTCTTTGGAGTGCAGGGCCTCCCACAGGCGAGGCAACTGCTCTCCCACTGAGCTATATTCCTAGCCTATTACATGTTTTATTTTAGAATTTGAAACAATTTTAGACTTACCAGAAAAGCTGCAAAAATAAGAGCTTCTATTCATCCTTCAATTTGTTTTCCCTAACCTTAAGATCTCACATAACCGGGGGCCAGAGGGTTAGCTCAGTGGTTCCGGCGCCTGCCTTGCAAGCGCAAGGTCCTGAGTTCGATCCCCAGTAACCACATACAATGCTGGGTGTGGAGACTCACCCACCAGCCATCAATACCACATACCACAGTGCCGGGCGTGGTGGCTCATGCCTGTAATCCCAGCACTCGGGAGGCACAGACAGGCGGATTGCTGAGTTCGAGGATTGCCTGGGCTACATAGTGAGCTCAGAGCCAGCCTGAACTACAAAGCGAGACCCTGTCTCAAAAAAAAGAAAAAAGAAAAAGATCTCACATAACCATCATACAGAGATTAAAAACAGGAAATAAAAAGAATAAACAAAACCAGGAAATGAAGGAAGTCAGAGCATTACTGGAGTCTTAAGACTTGCTCCAGGAATGTCCTTTCGGGTTTGGGTTGTGTCCAGGGCTCTACGGAGCCTTTACAGCTCATCTCTCTCCTCACTCTTTCAGTCTGGGGAATTTCCGAAGTTTTTCCTTGTCTTTCACAGGTGTGGCAAGAATACCAGTCTGTTGGGTGGCATGCCTCTTGGTTTCCCTCCTCTCCATTCCGTCAGTGGTCACATCCAAGAGTGGATGTGTCACCGTGCCCTGTTGGTGATGACCTCACATGGCCATGTCCCCTGGACAGACAGCCACCACCTCCCCTTTGGAATCAGCAAATGTCTTAGAGAAACTAAGGAAAATACCCTGTTTCTCCTTTTTCTTTCACTAATTACAATATGTATTAAATGGTAGTACTTGTCTATAAGGGAATTATTTATGAACATCTTCTTGTGCTCCAGCATCAAAAGAAGCTCCAGGTTCATCTTGCACTTTTCCGTTGTAGATCGCAATTGGTCTCTTCCCCAAAGGAGCCCTGCTTCCTTTCACTGGAGAGTGGTGTCTGGATACCAAGTTCTGATATGTTTAGCATTGCTGCTTTTTTTTTTTTTTTTAGACAGGGTCTTGTTTTGTAGTTCAGGCTGGCCCTGAGCTCTTTTTGTAGCCAAGGCAATCTTCAAACTCAGCAATCCTCCTGCCTCTGCCTCCTGAGTGCTGAGATTACAGGCTTGAGCCACCACACCCAGCATTGTGGTATGTGGTTACTGGGGATTGAACTCTGGACCTTGGGCTTGCAAGGCAGATGCCAGAACCACTAAGCTAAATCCCTGGCCCCTATCATTGCTTTTCCACCCCTCAGTACAGCTAGGATGGCCCCCATGCATTTGTATATTCACATGCACTTCTAAGTGTCTACCTGAATAATAACTTCAGACTTCGAGCTCCAATACCAATCCAACACCATGAGGGTTAATTCTATCCTTCCAGTTGGCTTATCTGTAACTTCATCTTCAGACAGTAAAAGGTCTAGTTCTCCTTCTGTACAAAATAGCTGTTTTTCCAACCCTAACATGCCCTTCTGATTTGCTCACCCATACTTCTGTTAAAAAGAAAATTATTCATTAGGATACACTGCTTGCATACAGTTCCTTTGTCATTAGCCAAGCAATATCGCTCAAAATACTGCCTTCCAAAGTCTCTTAGATTCCTTTCCTTTCTGCCTTCTTTAGCGTGGACACCTAAACTCTGAGAGGTGTCACTTCCTCCTCATCTCCACTGCTTATTCCTGTTTCCCCTAATTCCACTCCCTTCCTCCTATTCCTGAAGTTAACAGATTTCTTTCCCTTCTAGATTATGTCCCTTTGTTTCTTTTGTACAAATGAGTAGATAAAGGTATGCTTTCTTACAGGGAGGATAGCACATGATGGCTACTCATTTGTACTTTGCTTTTTAGTGGAAACATCCCCTATTAATAATAGAGAGTTTCATTCTTTTATAGCCACAGAACCTCCAAGGTATGAAGAACCACAGTTTATTCAGACATTTCCCACGTGCAGATATTTAGTTTGTTTCTATAATTCATAGTTGCAAACAGTGTTGAACAAATAATTATGTACATATGAGTGTTCCTGTTGCTGGTGGTTTATCTTTATTTATTTATTTATTTATTTGTTTGTTTGTTTGTTTGTTTGTTTATTTATATTCAGGGTCTCCCTTTGTAGTTCAGGCTGGCCCTGAACTCACTATGCAGCCCAGGCTAGTTTTGAACTCACGGTGATTCCCCCCGAGGGCTGGGATTACAGGTGTGAGCCACCATGCCTGGCCCTGGTGGTTTATCTTTAAAATAGATTGCGATAAACATAAGTCCTGGGCCAAAATTAAGTACATACATTTGTTAAGCATGCCATATTCTCATCCAGAAAAATCATACCAGTTTTTACCAGAAATGTGTGAGAGTATCTGTTTTCCCTTCTTATCAGTAACAGTGCTTTATATAGTTTTAAATTTTTACCAATTTGATAAATGAAAAATGGTAAGTCAGTGTTGTTTCTGCTTACACAGGGAGTTCCCTCTTGAGTTAGCGATAAACCTGATTGGACTATTCAATTCTTGTTCCCCTTCTTCTTTTCCACTTGTTTTGAATATGCATCTTTCTACTTTTATGTTTGAAGATTTTTTTCACATTTAGAGGCTATTTTCAATCTTATCCTTTATGAGCAAATTGTCTTTTCATGTCTTTGTATAATTTTAATTATTTTTTACCTCAGTAATTTATAAATTAGGGTCATTACCCCTTTGACTGTGCTGTGCCTGGACCTTGCCCCCTAGAAGAGCTCCAGCAACACACATGTAATAAGCAAGGGAACTTTATTAGCACAGCATTCAGTGGGTCTAACAGTACCAGATTGGAGACCCAGAAAAATGGTTACCAGCTCCTTTTAAGGGCAACATTAGGTCACACAGAGGAAGGGGTAGGGTCATTAACAGGAGGGGGTAGGGTACTTACTAGGGTCTGGCTAACAATTGGATCTATCATACTCATCTGGTGGTCATTGGTAGAGGAGGAACAGGAAATACAGAGTTATCTTGTGGGAGGGCTAACTAGGCTCAAAGGAGTCTTGTTTTTGGTGGGAGCAATTTTAGGTATTAGCTCATCCTAAGGTTTTTTGTTGTTGTTAACTCAGCGGGCAAGGTAGCTGTTACTTAAGGACCCTGTTAACTTGCTACACTCGCAACCATTCCCAGAACTTTGCACAAATGCACCAGTTGTTTTCATGAATTACATATTACAATGTTACAGGATGTTTTTTGCAAAATACAGTTTGTCCACAGCTTTTAACATCAGATGGGGGTGACTCACAGAATGAAGTTTTTTTAGTACTAATAATAACATATGTTACAAATCTTTTCTCCTGGTTTGTCAGCTATCTCTGTTTATGGAGTTTTTGTTTTTGCCATGCAATTAAAAACATTTATATACTCAAATTTATGACTTTTATTGCCTTTGGATTTGGAGTCATAGTTTAAGAGTCTTTTTACAGAGATTAATGAGGAATTTAACAATGTTTTCTTCTAGTACTTCTGTGTTTTCATTTTTTTCCATTGAGATCCTTGATCCATGTGGAGTCTTTTTCTGTGTGTCATATGAGATACTTTTTCCCAGTTGACTACCTTGTTATTTTAATTTTATTAAAAAGCCTATCTTTGCTCCAGGGATTTATGATGTTACCTTTACAATATACATTTCTTTTTTTTCATATTAAGAAAGTTGGGTTTTTATTTACCATTATATCTGAGGAGTTAATGAGAACAAAAGAAGAACTTGAATATGGATCCTACATTCAATTTTAAGGAGATTCAGGAAAATAAAAGCACAAAGTCTGTAACCAGTCTTCAAATATTGAATGTCACATGTACTATGGTACTTCCTAGCAAATAAAGATGGTCCCAGTACAGTATCTGCAGTCTTCCCAATCTGAGGACTCCGATCCACATTGTTCTGCTCTTTTTCTAAATTCCAGCCTAGAATTCCATGGACAAAATTAATCTGAAAAGGTTCTTGTGGTAAAGACTGACAGGGTAGGATGTTGAGCCCGAGAAACAGGTAAATTGGCATAGTGTTCACGAAACAAAATGCTGCCAAAAGCCTGGAAGCCATAGTACTGAACCTTACACTTGGTTAAGAAGACAATCTCTTTTAGCTACATTTTTCTGATTAAATAGAAAGTCAGTTCTTCAGACAGTAAGAAATAAATAATTATTAGGAATTTTAAAAACAAGAGGTACTCTCAAGGTTAATAAAATGAATTAATAACCCAACTCTGTGCAGGCCCCAAATTATTACTGCCCAGGCTGCCAGGATAAACAAATACAAAAATTAGAAGGTAACATATGAAAAGGTATTTTTAAAATCACATAAGTCAAAAAAGGAAAAAGGTTTAGATTTTTTCTAGTAGAAGAGCCTTTTTTAAAAGGAGTGTTATTATATAAGCAAGGGAAGAAATGCAGGGAGAAGATCACCTAAGGATTGGTATTGTATCAACCCGATCTATCTAGTACTTTTAATAATTCCACTATTTCTAACGCCTTCCACAAAAGAGCATTATAGTTCTTTAAGTTTATTGCAAACACATCTTTTAAAAAAGGTTGGCCCTACTATTGAAGCTGTAATACAATTTTTTTGGTGGGGGGGGGGACAGAGCCTCACTATGTATTTCAGGTTGGCCTGGAACTTATTATGTGGCCCAGGCTGGCCTCAAAATCATGGCAATCCTCCTGCCTCAGCCTCCCCAGTGCTGGGATTACAGGCGTGAGCCACTACACCTGGCCCAGCTACAGGACAAATTTTTTACTACTGGTACTGTACTGTGAAGCACAATGAACATCTTATTTAAATAAAAAAAGACATTTCACTGGGAAATAGATGAACAGAGTTTTTCTCATATCCATATCTAATGGTGGTGTCTTACCACCTAGTTTCAAAACACATGCAAATAAAAAACACCAAAAGCTATGTTTTGCTCAGGAATACTATTGTTCAAATACTGTACTGGTTGTTTCACAGCAGATACTCATTCGCCAAGCTTCAGATGGAAAACGCTAAGTTGTGAATTTAGTACTGTCCAGCGAGCTGTTTCTCCTTGCTCTGGAGACTGTAGTGGCATGAGCTGCTGAGAGGTGAGCCTGCTGCCACTCGCTTCTCACGGGTGGATCCATCAGGATGGATCGTTCATGTCCTTAGGATGAAAGGCCGAGCAAAAGCCCTCCCACAAACCCACTGGATAGCACAGTGTTCTGTTTGATAAATTCTGTTGCTTCTTCAATTACATTGTTGATTTCAGGTGCCGCTTTTTTTGCCCATTTCTTAATCTGCGTTTTTGCTTTGTTTACATCTTTTTCAACTCTCTTCCAGTCCATCTGCACATAGCCACTGTGACTGGCGATGTGTAGGAGAAGAAAGCTGCCACCTACTGCCGCTGCTGCAAACTTTCCAACTTTTTGGAAGAAAACTCTGGCACACCAGCCAGTCACACCACCCACTACAATCTGGGTAGCTACTGAGTATTTTTCTATCGTAAGTCCTGATCAGTGGCCAAACACTCGACCCCACCAGTGGTGTCTTCTGGCATACACTGTTAAATCCAGGTCTTCATAAGAGTCGTCATCACTCCTGTTCTTGGGGAGTCGGGTCGCAGGACGCCACAATACCTCCAGGGTGGTCCCCGCCAGCCCTCCTCTCCCCTACACTTTAAGGGACGCTCTAGGTCCAGGGAGAAATCTATGGTTTCTTTTTGCCCCACCTCCTCTTCCTTTCCCTTTTCCTCCTCTTTCTCCACCTCCCGGGGGATCGTTCTGTCCCCACCTCTATCATATACATTTCTTATGTATCAGGTGCGTTATTTGATGTACACACATAGTGATGTATGTACAAGTCCACATGATTGGGTTTTGTTTTGTTTTGTTTTGTTTTTTTGAGACAGGGTCTCGCTTTGTAGTTCAGGCTGGCCCTGAGCTCACTATGTAGTCCAGGCAAGCCTCGAACTCAGCAATCCTCCTGTCTCTGCCTCCCGAGTGCTGGGATTACAGACGTGAGCCACCACACCTGGCAACATGATTGTTTTTACTCCATCACTTTTTCAGTCCTGGTCTGAGTGTTCAATCTGTGATGTTATTTGTGACACACTTGCTCTTTTCTTTTTCATTTACATCTTTCTCGGATCCCTATATCCCATTTCCCCCAAACATTTGACCTGAAAGTCACTTTATAGAGCTGAAGTTAGATATATTATATACGTTTATATATGAGCTTTTAAAATCCCATTCCACTAGATTTCCCTAACAGGCCATATGGAATTACCAGCCATGCAAAGATGGGAGAGGCCTTTGATACCCCTTTTCATCTGAAGGTGAGTCCATATTTTGTCTGCCTGAGTCCAGTCTCTATGACTTCTCAGCCACACAACATGGGAGAGGTGACTCTGGGCCCCTTTCTGGGCCAGGCCTTGTGAGACCAGCACCAGCACCTTCTGTTTCCTGCCCCTTGTGATACTTGCCCTCAGAATGTGGCAGCCAAGCATCATGTGGAGAGGGCCCAGATTGCAGACCCCGTGAAGCAGGTCCTTCCTGTCCGGGTTCACCCAGCTCTGCATAAGTGCAGACTCCTGAGTAAGACTATTGATGTCCAGCTTAAGGTTTAAGCACTAAACTATGGTTGCTTTGTTTCCAGAAATATATAACTGCTAGGGCTGAGGGCAAGCAATGTAGTACATGAAATGTGACTGGAATGATTAATGTTTATATTTTTAAAAATTTATTATAGGGCCAGAGGGTTAGCTCAGTGGTTCCGGTGCCTGCCTCGCAAGCGCAAGGTCCTGAGTTCAATCCCTGTTAACTACATATAATGCTGGGCGTGGAGACTCACACCCACCAACAATCAACACTGCATACTACAATGCCGGACGTGGTGGCTCATGCCTGTAATCCCAGCACTCGGGAGGCAGGGACAGGAGGATTGCTGAGTTCACGGCGGCTTGCCTGGGCACCATAGTGAGCTCAGGGCCAGCCTGAACTACAAAGCGAGACCCTGTCTCAAAAAACTAAAAAAAAAAAATTATTATAGTAAAAGAGACATTATTAATAATCCCCTAAAATCTTCCCTTTCACTTTCAATAACTTGCCCCAATATTCTTGCCACTCTTTTGAAGTGGTTCCAGAAGACCTGTTCCTGAGTGTATGAGGAGGTACATACATTCAACAGTATGGTGCTGTTGAATGCAGTCCAACAGAAAGGCATGCTTAAAAAACATAACACTGGGCCAGAGATTTAGCTCACTGGTTCCCAAGCCTGCCTAACAAGTGCAAGGTCCCTGGTTCGATCCCTGGTAACCACATACAATAATACTGGGCATGGTGGCTCATGCCCACTGGCAGTCAGTACCACATACCACAATGCCGGGCTTGGTGACTCAAGCCTGTAATCCCAGCACTTGGGAGGCAGAGGCAGGAAGATTGCTGAGTTTGAGGCTTGCCTAAGCTACATAGTGAGCTCATGGCCAGCCCCAACAACAAGGTGAGACCCTGTGTCAAAAACAAAAAAACAGGGCCAGAGATTTAGCTCAGTGGTTCTGGCGCCTGCTTCCCAAGAGCAAGGTCCTGAGTTCAATCCTGCTAACCACATACAATGCTGGGCATAGTGACTCACGCCCACCAGCAATCAATACCACATACCATGGTGCCAGGCGTGGTGGCTCACACCTGTAATCCCAGCACTCAGGAGGCAGAGGCAAGAGGATTGCTGAGTTCGAGGCTTGCCTGGGCTACATAGTGAGCTCAGGGCCAGCCTGAACTACAAAGTGAGACCCTGTCTCAAAAAAAAAACAACATAACATCATGTCCTCAACCACCTCATTCCCTAGATCTGGCACTGTGTGAATTCAGGATCTTTTCCAAAATCAAAATGACCATGAAATGAATCTATTCAGGACATCAAGTCGCCCACAACTAAAGACACCCAAGAAAGAGGAATCCCAGCTGGCTGTGGAAGCACATGCTTGTAATCCTAGGATTTGGGGAGCCTGAGGCAGGAAGGCCGCCCAGAGTTTGAGCCCAGCCTGAGTTACATAGTCTGACCCTGTTCAAAAAACAAAAAGAAAGACTTCCAGAACTGCTGAAGAAAGTGATTAGAATAATAGGATAAATGTAATAAGTGAGGGGAGCATTTGAGGAGATAAATAGCAGTGTACTTTTTACTGTAAAAATTTTGAAAATTTAAATATTCATCATATTTTGGGATCACACACTGTAAATTTTTTTTTTTTTGAGACAGGGTCTTGCTTTGTAGTTCAGGCTGGCACTGAGCTCACTATGTAGTCCAGGCAAGCTTCGAACTCAGCAATCCTCCTGTCTCTGCCTCCCGAGTGCTGGGATTACAGGCGTGAGCCACCACGCCCGGCACTGTGGTATGCGGTGTAGATTGTTGGTGGGCGTTGAGTCTCCACGCCCAGCATTGTACGTGGTTAACCGGGATCGAACTCAGGACCTTGGACTTGCAAAGCAGGCGCTGGAACCACTGAGCTAACGTGCCGGAACCCCACACTGTAAATTTTTTATAAAATTTCATTATGAAGAGAGGAAATTGACATTTGAATGTTTCTTCTTGTTGACCCCAGTTCCCTATGAAAGATAATAGCCTTAAGAAAATGACATAGAAATTTAAAAGAAAAGAAATTAAGCCCATGTTATTGCCCATTCATTCTCAAAGAAACAGTGATTTATTCTCCTAGCATTTTCTCTAATCTGTGATCTATATTCACATGGAGCTTTCTTACATTCTCACAAATAAGATTCACACTTCCTTACTCTGCGTTTGGCGTCAATTTGGCTAGTGGTTGCTGCCAATAAATACTCTTTGGATAGTATTCTAATTTCTTGTCTTACTTCCTCCAGTGCGTCTTTGTCTTCCTGGAGCTACCATACCTTTAGAAGGGTAAAAGGTGTTCAAGAAAAGGTTGTGAAATGTTGAACAAATAAATAAGAGCAAACAGCATGAACAGATGCTGTCTTTATCAGCCATTTATTTCACTTTGATTTCTAAGTTACTATTGCCTTATACACAGAAAATATGCAATGTTTAATGTAATGGTATACAGATAAAACTGTGGGTTGGCACAGATTAGTACATGTCAACATTTAGAAGAAGGGTTGGGAAATGACTGCCAGTAAGCACAGGGTTTCTGAAAAAAAGATGTTCTGCAGTTAGTGGGGATGGTCAGGAATATGCCAACCCCACTGAACTTTACAGAGGTGAATTTCTGCCTTGTGAATTATATCTCAGTTGTTAAAAAGCTGTGAATTGCTGGGTTTGGTGATGCACATCCATAATCCCAGCACTTGGGAGGCTGAGGCAGGAGGATTGCCCCCAGTTTGAGGCCAGCCTGGACTATATAGAGAGTTCAAGGGCAAATTGAACCACATAGTGAGACCCTGGGGGGGAGGAAGAAGAGGAGAAGAAGAAAAGCTGAGAGTTATAGATTCTTTTTTTTGAGACAGGGTCTCGCTTTGCAGTTCAGGTTGGCCCTGAGCTCACTATGTAGCCGAGGCAAGCCTCGAACTCAGCAGTCCTCCTGCCTCTGCCTCCCCAGTGCTGGTATTACAGGCGTGAGCCACCATGCCCGGCACTGTGGTACGTGGTATTGATTGCTGGTGGGTGTGAGTCTCCATGCCCAACATTGTCTGTGGTTACCGGGGATTGAACTCAGGATCTTGTGCTTGTGAGGCAGGCGCCAGAACCACTGAGCTAAATCTCCGGCCCTATAGATTCTTTTCTTGACACAGGGTCTTGCTTTGTAGTTCAGGTGGACCATGAGCTCACTATGTAGCCCAGGCAAGCCTTGAACTCACAGCATTCCTCCTGCCTCAGCCTCCCAAGTGCTGGGATTGAGCCACCACACTTGGCATTGTGGTATGTGGTACTGGGGATCAAACTCAGGACCTTGTGCTTGCAAGGCAGAGCCAGAACCACTGAGCTAAATCCCTGGCCCCTACAGATTCTTTTATTCTTTTTTTTTTTTTTGGTTTTTGAGACAGGGTCTCGCTTTGTAGTTCAGGCTGGCCCTGAGCTCACTATGGTGCCCAGGCAAGCCGCCGCGAACTCAGCAATCCTCCTGTCTCTGCCTCCTGAGTGCTGGTATTATAGGTGTGAGCCACCATGTCCGGCACTGTGGTATGCGGCGTTGATTGTTGGTGGGCGTGTCTCCACACCCAGCATTATATGTGGTTACCGGAGATCAAACTAAGGACCTCGCGCTTGCGTGGCAGGCGCCGGAACCACTGAGCTAACCCTCCGGCCCGAGATTCTTTTATTCTTAAAAAAATAACAGCTGGAGTTAAACTCCATAATCACTTCTGTAATCAGGATCTGGAACAAGTGGAACTGTTTTGTATTGTTTTGTTTTGTTTGTTTCAAGGGGCTGTTTCTTATTAAAATTATAATCAATATTTTCCCACACAGAAAACTGGTCATTAGATAAGTATTTTTACAGAAAAAGTAAACATTTTCTGATGAGGAGAAGACATCTGGACTCACAGCAGGGTTTTAGCAACTTCTGCGTACATTAGTCTTAATTTCCTTTGTACTCTCGGTCTATTGTAAACATGATTAGACATCATGGCTTCTCCCTTAAGGCCCTGGATGTGGCTCTTTTCTACTAAACAGAGTTCAGCATGTAGAATATTTCTCTGAGGCCCTACATCTGCCCAGCAACTGCTTGTTTGAGTTTGGACTCTGCTGCCTGATACGGGGCCTTGTAGCCAAGGAGAAGTGTTGGGAAAGCAATGTGCTGCCCACCTCTTGTCCCATCACAAGTCATTGCCTCCTTCTTCTGTTCTCACAGCACATGAGCCCTGTTATCTTCAGAGATTCCTCTGTGTTCTATTTGACATTTTCATTTTGGAAAATTCATGTTCTCCTGCTGGATTACTCTTCTTGTGTTCAATTTCAGGACTTCAGTCTATGGGATATTGTGTACCTTTCACTTAGGAATGATAGAAAGTGGAAAGATTGGTTGGCAAAAAAATTAAAGCAATCCAAACTTTAAAGACCACATGGCACTCAGCTCTGAAACAGTTCATAGAAAGTAAATCAACCCCAAGAACACTAATCCAGCATTGGAACAGAGTGTTCCACCAGTCTACACAACCAGGAAACTACTGAATTTATACACAATGCTTCCTTACATCCGTTTCTGCTATCATGTTCTGCAACCTGAACTCTGTTTAGCAGAAATTTTGTTGTTTTAGTTTTTTTTCAGTTCCTTACCAGGCATTCCCCGTGCCTGCACCACACACCTGGCTTGCTTTTTTGTTCTTATTGTTTCCTGTTATTTATTTGCTAATGCATAAACTTCACCCATGTATGAAATCTGACAGTCCTGATGTTGCTGTCTTTATCAGAGAAGAGCTCATTCTGGTGACCAAGCCTCGGGAAAGACAGGGCTCCAAGCCAGGGAAGGCAAGTGTGGCCAGGCAGCAGCCCAGCAGTGGGAGCTGGAAAAGCTGAGCAGAACACTCGCTGAGGGCTGTGGGTCCACAGAAAGAAGACAAGGATGCTGCTGCTGACCAGGAAGAGTCAGGCTGAGCATTGGTTACAACTTGGTGTACATGGATCTCATCTTCTCACAAGAGTTTCATAACACTGCAGACTCTGGAGATGTCAAGAATGGAGGACCCATTGCAGTAGGTGAATTAACAAGGAAAGAAGGGTGGGGACTCTCTGTTGTATGGCAAATATATCTTATTCTGAGCTAAAGTAATGCAATGAGTCATAGTAGTTAGACCCAAGGACTTAGAAGAAAATTAAAAAGGCTGTGCTTTGAATACTCTAGTTCTAGACCCCAGGTTTTGGAGCTAGACAGTGCAATTGGAAAACTAAACTCCATCAACAATTCAGGAATAAGGTAGTTTATAAGAAATATTTGTAACCTGTTTTCCAGGAGTAAAGACAACCAGCCAAAGAACAGAAGCCCTAGTTACATTATATTTAATAATTTCTTCATTAAAAATATTTACAGGAGGGTTGGGGATTTAGCTCAGTGGTTCCAGTGCCTGCCTAGCAAGTGCAAGGTCCCTGGTTTGATCCTTGGTAACCACATACAATACTGGGCGTGGTGACTCACGACCACCAGCAATCAGTACCACATACCATAGTGCAGGGGTATGGTGGCTCACGCCTATAATCCCAGCACTCAGGAGGCAGAGGCAGGAGGATTGCTGAGATCAAGGCTTGCTTGGGCTACATAGCTCAGGGCTAGCCTGAATTACAAAGTGAGGCCCTGTCTCAAAAAAAAAGAAAAAAAATTTACAGGAGCAAAATATAGCCATAATTTTATGTCCTTTTGTTTAATATTTTTCCTTACAGTTGTGTTAGAAAATTTTATCTTTCCTATACCAATTCTGGCCTCATCAGATTTCTTAAGCTAACTATAGTTATAAATTACTTATTAAATTAAATGCTGTTTCTCTTCAAATTCCAAAATTATTGCTTAGGATTTAATGAGGAGAAAAAAAACACAGAAAGTAATCTATGATATGTTGCAATCTTGTAGTCAATATATGAACTACAGAGAAAAGAAAGAATGTGAAGGGGAAGTTGTGACTCCCAGTGGTTTAGCTTTGTTTGTGATAGAGGAAGAACTGAATTAGTTTAAAGAGGAAAGAAGTTGAGCTGAGTGTGGTGGGCATGCTTTGATCCCAGCACTCTGGGAGACTGAGGCAGATCTGCAAGTTTGAAGTCAGTCTGGGTGACTTAGCAAGACCCTGTTCAAAATTGAAAATTTTAAACTGGGCTTAGTGGCTCAAACCTGTAATCCCAGCACTGGGAAGGCAGAGGCAGGAGGATTGCTGAGTTTGAGATTTGCCTGAGCTACATAGTGAGCTCAGGGCCAGCCTCAACTACAAAAAAAGTGAGACCCTGTCTCAAAAAAATATTAAAAATTTTAAAAATGGTTGGGGATATAGCTCAATGTGAAGGCCCTGGATTATATTAAAAACAAGAACACCAACTATCACTTGGTCCTGGGCCTTTATGGAACATCAGAGAAGCAAAGTTATCCTAGGGTTGGGTCAGCCCTGCTCCTGTGTGGACACTTACTGGCAAATGGAACACCTTTGCTGCCACAGGAGTAAGTATCACGTGGCAGCCAGAGAAGAAACTCAGATGGGAAAAATTGAGGGAGAATTCCATCAGGCTTTCTGATCTTCCCACAAGAATCACCTCAGAGGCCACTGGGAGGGCATTCTTCTCCTAAAATGAGCACTGACACCTTCCCTGAAAATGACCTACAAACGCTAGAGAGGAGAGCAGCTGCTTTGGGAAGAAAGACCTACATAACCTTGACATTGTGTAGAGGACAGAGAAAACCAGAGAAGAAGAGGAAGCTGGAGCTGCAGGAAGCAGGGTTGACATAAGGAAAGCAGGGTGGAAGCCTGGTCCTTCCAGAGTACTTCCGGTTTTCTCCGCAGGGCTTCAGGTTACCTCCACAGCACTTCCGGTTCTCTTGAGAGTACTTCTGGTTCCCCAGTGCCCAGAGAGCACTGGAGACCCAGAGAAGAAAAAAAGCCTGATGGGAAGGAGGAGACCGGTAGGAAAGGAGAACAGGCTTTGGGATAGAATGTCAGCTCCTGCTGCAGCAGTTCAGAGGCATCTCCAGCATGGCAGGGGTACTTTGCATTTCTGTAGCACATTTAGTTTCCACCTACAGACAGCACGAGTCCGACTGCAGGGAACCCCATCCTCAGAAATACTGAGGTCTGTAGTAGATCACAGATAGGCAAATACCGGATCTTCTCGTTGATATGAGCACCTGTAGATGCAAATGAGCTCTAGAAAGTATGACAGTCTTTGTAGAATGGAAAATTTTCAAAGGAAGTTTGGTGTGGGGAAGTAATGAGGGGAAGGAATAAATATGATTTTGAAAGAAAATAAAAGAGCATGTATATAGGGGGTGGGGAGATGTGGGTGGGTGGGGATATGGGTAAAAATGAGAATTAACTTGTGTCATATATTGGTACAAATTCCCCAATGTTATGTGTGAGTGTGAGATGTATATAAATTGTACCAATAAAGGGCCGGAGGGTTAGCTCAGTGGTTCCGGCGCCTGCCTCGCAAGCATAAGGACCTGAGTTCGATCCCCGGTTACCACATATAATGCTGGGCGTGGTGGCTCACGCCTGTAATCCCAGCACTCGGGAGGCAGAGACAGGAGGATTGCTGAGTTCGCAGCGGCTTGCCTGGGCACCATAGTGAGCTCAGGGCCAGCCTGA
>PVIC010036006.1:0-19746 GCA_004025085.1 Thryonomys swinderianus
TCTTTAAGTTAAGAGTGTCAAGTGTTTTGTCCCAAGAATAGGGAAGGTGACCAACACAACCCCATTTCATGTATTATGCTATGTATCTATTGTTCCTTTTCTCCAAAGAAATACAACATTAGTTTAAAGAAATGTTCTTGTAGCATTTTTGTGATGAATTTTTTTCCAGCTGTTTCTTTCATTCACTTCTGATACTAGTTGAATATTGAAGCTCATGAATTATTATCTTTACATATTTGGACTTCTTTTTCTACTTTTCAGTCTCACTTTTGCTGTTTTTTAAAAAATTTCTCAAGCATATTCTAACATTATCTTTTATGTTTCTGTAGTTCTGTTTTTTTTTTTTTTTCTTCATGAGTGTGTCTTTAGGTACTTTGTCAGTGCCATGACACAGTCCCCAATACCAATTATAAGGAGGAAGGGTTTATTTTGGCTCTGCTGGTACAGGTTTCAGCCCATAGTTGGCTGGCTCCAAGACAGGACAGCATGGCAGAGAACTGCTCATGGCATGGCAGCAGGAAACAAATCCGTCAGGAGGGAGGGAGCAAGGTAGACCTTGCCAGGCTACACCGTTGAAAACCACCTCAACACGGCATACAAACCCATTATAGACTAATATACAGTCAGGTATCAAACACCCAAGACTCAATCACCTTCCAAAAGCCCTCCTATGAACCTACATGACTTTGAGGTAGGCTATTTAGATATGAATTATACCAGGCTAGCTGTTTTTGAAATTTGTCTTTCTGATTTATAATTTCCAGAAATTCTTTCTTGTTCTTATAATTTACTCTTTCTCTTGTGCTTTTCAATTTGTTTGGTAACACTTATAAAATGTCATCTCTTACAGCCCTTTGTAGATGCACAGTCATTTTAGAGTCCTTTCTACTCCATATGTGGTCCCAATTTCCTCCTAATTGGTCTTTGTTTTTATGTATTGATGTGTTCGTTTACTTATTTATTTCTTGTTCTAAGTCTCATACATGCTTACCACTTTTTAAAATTTTATCTGTTTTGTTCAGAGGCTCGATGCTTTTTTCTTTTTCTGATCATTTTTTATATCAGTGGCTTTTTTTAGATGTATCCTAATTTTATCTCCCATTTATAGCTATGTGGATTGCACTAAAAGGTGACTCTATGCTGTTTTCTCATGGAGATAGTCTATTTACCATCAGACCTTACTATAGGATGAGAACAGAGACAGTTTATTAGGACATTCCTTACATGTAGGAATCTATAAATCTTTTCTCTTGGACTATGCAACACACATGCTTAGATCAGTGAACTCTAAGTAAATACAGTGAATTCTATCTTAACTTGCTGTGGTTTCTACATAGTCTCATGATACTCTCCCTTTTGCCCTGATCTCCATGTGCAGTATTTATCCAATTAACTCTCTGCAGAAGGATTATCTCCTGCTTTCCTTCATCATTAGGAAGAGGTAATTGCCTAGATTCAGGAGATACAGGCCATTGAGGATCCAGCTGTTTCTTCTAAACACTTTCATTTAGAGGTAGCTGGTGTTGCAATTCCTGAGACTTCACTAGGTTTGCTCCCTGTTTGTTTTGCTCTTTGTTTTTATAGGCAACATCTTGTTCTTATTTAAGTCAGGGATTACTTCTATGTCACCTCTCCATCTTTCAAATTTGTTTGACACATGTTTTCCTTTATTTTCTTTATATAAGTGGATTTACATGCTTTAAAATTATTAAATATTTTCATAGCCATGAGGAAGAATTGTATAAAAATATACACATCATTCCAATTGAAAGACACATTTTTTTTTTTTTGAGACAGGATCTCACTTTGTAGTTCAGGCTGGCTCTGAGCTCACTATGTAGCCTAGGCAGGCTTCGAACTCAGCAATCCTCCTGTCTCTGCCTCCTGAGTGCTGGGATTACAGGCATGAGCCACCACGCCAAGTGACACATTGATTTTTAAGAGATGTACAAAACAGTAACCATTAATATTTTAAAGCTATTCCTTGTGAATTTAGATATATGCCTTGTATATCAGTTAGGCCTACTACAGAAACAGATTTAATGCAAGAAAAAAAAAACATATAAGAATATCAAGACTGGCTTACAGCGGCTGCCCTCTGAGTCAGATTTGGAAGAGTGCAAAAGGTTCTTCTGTGAACTGTAGACCTGAAGAGGCCCACTGAAGGCCTAGAGCTCAGTGTAGTATCCTTTGTGAGTTTGTATCAGGAGGCCAAAGGGTCTTCAAGAGGAAGTTGAAGGGTCTGTGCAGTAGGCTGAAGAATCTGCACTGGAAAGTAGCACATGACATTCTATTTAAAACAAGGATTGGAATTCCTCTGACGAAATAGAAGTCATTTTGTTTTTTCATTGTTTCCATTTTATGCCATTCTGACAACAAACCTCCAGAACTTTTTGAGGCAGTTTAGTTGGGTATTACTTACTCAAGTTGACATAATCAGTTAACTATGATGATTTACTCTTGGTCAACAGCCAGATACATTTCTTTAGTCCATAGTCTCTGGGCTCACAGTCACATTCACAATTACATCTAACATTTTACAACTATCCTGTGTACAAATACATAGAAGCCGGTTTTCTTTGGGTTGTACTTACTCCTGACACTTCATAACTTAAACATTTCAATACAGGTTTAAAAATACACAAGAACAAATATCGTTTATCAGCATTATATCACCCTGGATGCACATTAAGGAGAAGTACTACAATTACAACTCCCATTTATGTAGCTGGTATTTGTAACTACCATCTTCTACAACCTATTGTGTATTCCCTTGGCCTTAAGCAAGCCCCTCAGCATGCCATGGTACTTATCTTGGTGGCATGAGTCTTGTCATTCTGCATGGACTAGATTGCTGTAGTTTTCTACTGATGTTAATAACGAGGAATGGTGATACTAAGAGATGCCCTAAGAGTTCTCCTACACTCTGAGTACATTCCTCCTTTTCTCCATTATGGCATAGTAGTCCAGTTTCCCATTGAGAGTCTGGGTCAATCACCCCTGACAATACTGTAGGTCTCATTTCTGACTTATTTCATCAGAGGCACGAGGAGACCAAAATGACCAGGGGCAATCTAAGCTTCTGCTACAATGGTGTCATTGTTGGGCTTCCTGGTACAAGCTTTTCTTCCTCTGGAAATAAGACTTCTAAACCAGCAAATGTAAGGTTGTGGGAACAGAAAGCCAGAAATGTGCTAGTGGATCACTAAAGATAGTCGTGAGTAGTACCATGCCCAATTCTACCTTTTAATTCCTGAACCCATGAATCCTGGCTATTAGAGACACAGGTATCATATAGTTGGACACTAATTCAAAGCACAAGGAGCTTATTGAAGACCCTTTCCCCAGCCTTGCAAGCTACTCCCACCTAGTTGGGTCTGTAACACCATTCCACGATCAGTCCAGTCACTTCTGGATGGGGAGAAGCAAGGTAAGACCAGTGAATTCCATGAGCCCATTACCTCAATTCTTTGTCTGTAAATGTGTTTCTTGGTCAAAAACAATGGTGTGTGGAATTCTATGGTAGTGGATATAGAATTCTCTGGATCCATGAAGGTAATTTTGGCAGTAGCATTGTATGTAGGGAAGGACAAATCTATATGTAATGTATCTATGCCAGTAAGGAAGATGTGCAATTCTTTCTATGATAGAACCCATCCCTTGTAATCCACCTGCCACTAAGTCACAGGCTAATTACCATGGTGAATGATGCCACGCAAGAGGCTCAGTATTGGTCTATGTGTTTGGCATATTGCACTTTAAGCAGAGGCCATAGCCAGGTTAGGTTTGGTGAGTGGAAGATCAGGTTGCTGAGCACACACATAACCTCTGTATCTGCTACTCTGGCCACTCTGTTCATGAGCCCATTGGGCAATGAAGAAAGAGGTTGACCACAATCTCCAGAATGAGTCTCCTTATCTACTCGATTGTTAAAGTCCTCTTCTGCTGAGGTTACATTTCATGAGATTCAGTGGGACTCAAACTAATTATTTTTACAACCTTGGTCCATATAGAGAGGTCTAGGTGCATATCTCTTTCCCAAATAACTTTGTCACCAACTTTCTAGTTATGCTCTTTCCAAGGTCCTGACCATCTCACCAGACCATTGTCTACAGCCCATGACTCAGTATACATTCACATATATGCCCATTTCCTCTTCCAGAAAAAAGTATTTCCAGGTGCACTGCACAAAGTTTGTGCACTGTGAAGATTTTCCTTCATTACAGTCCCTCAGGGATGTCCTGGGATTGTGTTTTGATATTATAGTTGTTCATTTGTGTGTGGTGAACCATCAGAAACCAGACCCTACCCTTCTGTTCCAGTGACAGCTGATCCTACGTCATACTCCTTGAGGCCATAGGTGTATTCTGGGAAATTTCTTCATGTAAATACTGTACCCTCTGGAGCTTCACTGGTTCAGTCATGTAGATATTGTGTCCATTTAATGATAGACATGCTGTTCATGTCCAATCTTATATCTTGGTGGACCAGATAATTCCCAGATCACAATAGACAATTCAAGTCATATGGTAACCTGTGACCCTCAGTTATACATTCAATTTCCACTCGTGGCCATTAACAGGCCAGGAGCTGGTTTCAGAAGGAGAGTAGTTGTCTGGAAATAATGAGAGAACTGCTCCAAACTTCTATAGGGCTTCACTGTAATTCACCATCGGGGTCTCCCAGAGACTCTAAATAAACCTTGACTGTCACTAACACTTCAAATATCACTGAACCTCCTGAGTCAGATAATCCCAGTAGCAGAGTGCCCTGTATATCACTGTGGATCTGTTGTGGAGCCATTTCATTCTCTGTTCCCTACTCAAAACTAGCAGCTTTCTGAGTCATTGTTAAGTTACTCTGTGTAAAACACTTAAGTGAGGAATGCATTACCTCCAAAGCCTAAACAGCCCAACTAACCATTGAACCTCACTTTTGGCTGCAGGCCAAATGCAACAACTTTTACCTGAAAAGGAGCATCTCCACATGCCTAATACCACTGAACTTCTAGAAATGTCATTTTGGTAGCATTTTAGTTGGATTCATTTTCCACCCTCTGGCTACTAAACGCTTTACTAACAAATATGGAGTGACCTCTTCTTCCTGCTCACTTGATCCAATAAGCATAACATCATCAATATAACAGCTAATGTGATACCTTGTTGGAAAGAAAGAAGATGAAGATCTCTGGAAAATATGCTGTGATACAGGGCTGGGGAGTTAGTATAACCCTGGGATAGGACAATAAAGTTGTATTGCTGGGTTTGCCATCTGAAAGCAAATTACTTCTGATAGACCTTAGGGATAGATACAGAGAGGGCACTCACCGAATCAATAGCTGCACATCAAATACCAGGACGTGTGTTAATCTGCTCAAGCGAGGAAACCACTTCTGGTACAGCAGCTGGAACTGGAGTCATATGCGATTTATTTTCTGGTCATCTACCATCGTTCTCCATATCTTCTGCTCAGGCCAAATGGGAGAGTTAAATGGAGGCACAGTGAGGACCATCACCCCTTCATTTTCAAGTCCTGGAGAGTGGCACCAATCTGTGCAGTCACTCTAGGGATAGATATTCTTTTTGACTTACTATTTTACCAGGCACAGGCAACTCTGATGGCTTCCATCTGACCTTTCCTACCAGAATATCCCTGACCATACAGATTAAGGAACCAGTGTGAGCATTCTGCCAAGTACTAAGTACATCTATAGCAATTATACATTCTACAATGGAGTAAATGACTGTAGGGTGGATTTGAGGACCCTACTTGACACACTGAACCCACTATGAGTTGGAACTTTGCTAAATCTCTGTTGATCACCTTGACCTCCACAGGCCTGTACTTATAATGGAGGGCCACAGTGATATTTTGGAACCCCTGAAGTCAGTATTGGTTCAGAACCAGTGTCTAGTAGTCCCTGGAAATTTTGATCCTTTTCCTTCCCTTGATGTACACTCATTAAGCCAAAAGACCTTAGGTCACTTTGGCCAAGGTTGAAATTGACTGAATCAATTATTGGTGCACCAGAGGCCTTCCCCAAGAAGATTAGACCTTCCATTCCTTCAAAGTGTTATGTGTTTGTAAATTGGCTCAAATTTAGGACCTGGCTGAGGGGTTATGATTGCCTGTTATTATCAGATGAAGTAGATTTCTGTTCTTTTGCCCTTACATATATATTTTTCACTTACATACATATAGGAAAAATTTTGTAGGCTTCCTCTCAATTTCATATTTGTAAGCACCTGGTTAATCACACCAAAGATCTACATGTGTCAGTCCATTCTAACGTGTCTGACACTGTCCTGTCTCTCCTGTCCATTAGAATAAGCACACATACTCTGTCTTTGGCACCTAAGTGTTTCCAGTGAGCCTCTGTCACTCTGGAATCTAGTCAAATCCACTGTCCTTCAGTTTCTCAGCTGAATACCATGGACCCACAGTGAGGGCTCTTTAAGAATACAAGTCCTCCCTTAAGAATCTGTTTTTCAAGGAGTTAGTGAAAAGTACACATTGTGGATCTTTAAGTGTGACAGAGGAGGCTTGACATGACAAATCCATCCCACCATTCTCATTTCCCTAGGCCTCTGAATCCCTTCATCAGTAGTAAGTCATGTAATATCAGGAATCTCTGACTCACTCACAGTATACCATCTTTTGATTTGTACTCCTGCCATCTAGCTAAACCAATGATAATACCTTTCTGTACTCCATGAGTTGCAACCCTGAATACAGTATCCCTGCTTAATGGGACCATATCAATAAACAGCTTGATCTAGATATGTATTTTTGCAAATATTACCCCATATCTGTAAAATTTATTGCCACCCATCAGGCTTCTGCTTACAGATATATAAATATATAAGCATTTACAAGATTGACTTACAATGGCTGCCCACAGAGTCACCTGTGGAAGAGTGCAGAAGATCTTTTTGTACACTGGGGACCCGAAGAATCTGCTTGAAGGCATGGAGCTCAGTGTAGTGTCCTGTGTGAGACCTTATCAGGGCATCACAGACAAAAAGTCTGTGATGAAAGACGGAGGGCTCTGTGCTGGAAGTCAGGAGATGATGCCCGAGGTGGAGGTGAGGAGTGGAGCTCCTCTGAAGAAACAGAAGCCATCTCTCCGTCATAGTTTCCCTTTTTTACCACTCTGGTGATGAAACTCCTTAGGGTGAGACTTGCATGGCCACAACTATGCTCAGCCAATTTATTTTGGAGTTTCTTACCTATGCTGACAAAATCATTTAGTCATCACGTCATGCCATTTTAAATATGTTGATTAATGTGGAATTATTATATATTTATATATGTATATATGTGTGTATAAGTATACTATTGTACATACATGTATACTATTATATATATGCATATATATGCATATATATATATATATATATATATATATGCACTAAACCCAGTGAAAATTTGAATACTCTCCACTCTATCTGTTTATGGGGAGCTGCTCTAGAAATAGAGGGCAAAAAAACAAGAAAACAAATGATATCAGACACAGTAACAAGAAACTGTTAAAAAAAAAGATATGTGACATTTCTGAGTCCCAAAAAGATAGTGTCCAACAATTTATTCTTTTTTTAATTGGATTTTTTATTGGTATATATTATGTACAGCTCACAATCACACTCAACTTTAGGGAATTTATATCAATATGTGACATGTTAATTCTCATTTTACCTGTATCCCAACCCACCCATAACCCCAAACCCCCTATATACATGTGCTTTATTTTTCTTTTCAAATCATATTTACAACAATTCATCCTTTACAGTTATAAATATATAAAATAATTAAAAATAAAATTTTGCAAATTTTCTTAAAAATTTTATAGTATAGACAACTCTAGTGTGTGTTCATGGCTATGTGCATACATAGACATTCTGGCTTCAAAACTCTGTTACTTTCCTGCAATTATGTCATTAAATAAATTGGTTGCTATGTGAAAAATTTTATATAATATGTATGTTACAATATACAGAACAAAAAATGGTCAAAGAAAATTCTAAGTTGATGACTTGGATTTTATTTGTGTAACTCATAAATGCAGTACTGTAATGTACAATGAAACAAAATTATAATACTATACTGCACAATACAATCAGCAAAGATTACAGTATTTTATAAAGAAGGTTTTCTATACAAAGAAGACTCAGGCTCTATAAACAAGATAAGAACTGTACAAAAAGAGGACAGGTTATAATTCTGAGGGGCTTCATAATTCTGAACAGTTGCTCAACAGGTAAGTCACTAAACAAAGAAAATCTTTCTACATATATGCACATGTAAGTATAAATGTGAATATTTTTGGAGCAATATCTAGAGTAATATGATTTCATAAAGGAATGTCAGATGCAACTAAAATTTTTACATATAGTTTGTAAGTATCCTACATAACTTTAACACAAAGGCCCAGTGATTTTATACTCTACTTAAAATGTTGAAACCTATAAAATATGTGTCCCCATAAGGAAACTTTCAAGTTACAAGGTGTAAAGTTGTATTTTGTATTATTTAAAATAATTAATGATGGTTCACTAATCAAAAATTATCTGTAATATAAAATGATTTAACTGGCCCAAGATTTAGCTTAGTGGTTCTGGTGCCTGTCCCACAAGTGCAAGGTCCTGAGTTCCATCACCGGTAACCACATAGAATGCTGGGCATGTTGACTCACGCCCACCAGCAATTAATACCACATGCCAAAGTGCCAGGCATGGTGGCTTGTGCCTGTAATCCCAGCACTCGGGAGGCAGAGGCAGGAGGTTTGCTGGGTTCGAGATTTGCCTGGGCTACATAGTGAGCTCAGGGCCAGCCTGAACTACAAAGCAAGACCCTGTCTCAAAAAAAAAAAAAACAAACTTATTTCTCTTAGACAGAACATTGTACTATAATACTAGGTTATAATTTTCAATAGGTTACAAAATATGTACTGGTTTTTAGACCAAAGAATAAAATATATTTTAATTAAACTTTTGTAGATTATGTTTAATTATCTTCATGTATATTCTTTACGAGTTATTGGAAATATATTTAAAATTCAATTTGAAAATACATTTTTGTAATTATTATAAAATGATTACAGATTATATATAAGTTTGAAAAATCAGAATTCCTGGCAATAAATTGAAATCCTCATAATCTCACATTGATATAACTGCATTAAGTAAGAATCAGAAATCATCTAGCAGATTCTATAACTT
Organism: Thryonomys swinderianus; assembly: GCA_004025085.1. Classification (NCBI taxonomy): domain Eukaryota; kingdom Metazoa; phylum Chordata; class Mammalia; order Rodentia; family Thryonomyidae; genus Thryonomys; species Thryonomys swinderianus. The sequence goes on from PVIC010036006.1 coordinate 9,219, forward strand.
GTTGTTATGATGCTATATTTAAATTTTCAGGTTCTATTTCCTCTATCAACATCATATTTTATGGATTTTCTCAAAAATGGGTGTTAAATGTCTTTTATATTTACTTTTATTAATCTTCATATTTAATATGCAATCTTGTTATAGTGAATTAAATGTATATGAAAGAATAATTTTTTATAAAATAGAGTATTACTCTGTCATAAAGAACGACAAGATTCATTCATTTATGTGCAAATGGATACACCTGGAGGACACACTAATAATTGAAATAGATCACAGATATGCAAATACTGGATGTTTTCATTGATATGAGCACCTGTAGATGTAAATGAGCTCTAAAAGGTATGACAGTTTTTGTAGAATCAGAAATTTCCAAAGGGAATTTGGTGTGGGAACGTAATGAGGGGAGGGAATAAATATGACTCTGAAAGAAATATAAAAGAGCATGTATATAGGTGGTGGTGGGATTTGGGTGGGTAGGGATGTGTGTAAAAATGAGAATTAACTTTTTTCTTATACTGGTACAAATTCCCCAATGTGTGTGATTGTGAGATGTAAAATGTACCAATAAAGAATTAAATCAAAAGAAGAATAATATCAAACTATGGCTCACTGGAAATACATTATTGTTTTTTCAAAAGTAAATATTTCAATGTGTGACTAATATAGTATATTGATAAGAGAAACAAACTATTATGGGTTTGAAGTTAAAATAATTTGATATTAGCTATGAAGGAGTTACAAGTAATATGAATAAAAGAGTGACTATTTAACAAGAGGTGTGAACAACATTAGTATTTTTCATCTACTTCCATATTATTTTCAGACAACTGATATTCCCCACAATTTTAAATCTAGAGGCGCATCATGAAGGCAGAATGTTTTAATTATAGGAGGTCGTTGTTCTAGATTAAGCTTCAATGCTAGCCCCAACAGACCAGGTTTAAAAAAAAAATCTGACTAGTATCATTCATCCTCAAATCTCCTATCACTCACGTAAATAAGGTTTTTAATTGATCTGATTTTCACAGAAATCAGAATTGAAGATATTGCAGTCAAATGTTCTCAATGAGCCAGTTTCCTTTCCTTTAATGCAGTTTCTTGTACTATAAACAAGCAAAGGTAAACAAAGATAACTCCACATTAGCCAGTTATTTTTCTATTGTTCCATCTCACTGTCCCTACCTTAGGAGGAAAGTAACTGAAATATCAGTTTGCTTTTTTTTTTTTACTTTTTATTTCTGCTTTCTAAAGTTCTTTTCTGTCTATAAAATCAACCTCCACATGTCTCATCACACTTGCTCTGTTGGTCAAAACAAACTGTCTGGATTCCATATAGAAAATAAAGGCAATAAAGGCCTTCAACTTATGTGAATTTCGTCATCTGATAGATGTAGATATGGAATATCTGTAACAAATTTTTAGATACACAGTTTTCTCGTGCCACTCTGCTCTCGGGTCCAAATCCTTCTGGCTCTGGCAAAGGGGCTCACTAGGATGAATCGCTCCTCACTCGCGGAATGCCTGGTGAAAGCGCACACACAGTACCGCTTTCCCCACGTAGGGACAGCTGGATGCTGCACTTGTCAGAGGCTATTGAGAGTCGTCAGCTTTCATCAGTGGATCCTGACAACACGGAAGGAATGATTCACCTGAAGGAAGCAGAGTGCATAGCATTTCAAAAGTGATCTCTAAAGACTGATTATTTCTTGTCCTTGACACCCTGCCAAGGGCTAGAAACATCGAACATTTGGGATGTAATGGAGCCTACAAATCACTAGTTGCCTAGTCTCACTTGGCCCGTGAGAGGATAGTGTGCTTGACTATAGTTCAGTTTTTATTACATGTTTTACACTTGTGACTGCTCTGATATGCCTCGTCATTGATGTGTCAAGATTGGACTCTGACAGGATGTCTGAGCTGATTGAAATCAAGAATGCTCTATTAGATCCTGTGGAAAATAATAGGGAAGTGTCTACTGTAGGACCTTGGGCAACAGAATATATTTTCTAAGCATGTCATTGAAAAAAAAACACAGAGATTTAAGTGGTAGACATAAAGAAGACTTTTCTGGGTTGCAAAAATTATAATTTAATAAAAAAATAAAAAATCACCACCCCCATCAAGTCATAATTTATGCATTTTGCCTTTTAGAAATTGTAATTTTATTGGTGGAAATTTCTCTATCTAACAGTACTGACTGCTAGTGGGATTTGGTTGTTGCTATTTACTGAAGTTAATGTGAATGGTTTCTTTACTACATAAAAGAAAATCAGAAAAGGCTTTTTACCAAACAAAAGATAAACTGCCTTTGCTACTCCAGGATTCAAAGTGCTCACTTGATGATGTTTGAAACTCTTTTATGCCTGCTTCAGGAGATGCAGTTTTAACAATATAATCTTACTCCATAAGTACACTGTCACAGATAACAGTAGTTTACCCTGTGGAGAAAAGATTGGGGATCAACCTGTTTTTTTTTTGTTTGTTTGTTTGTTTTTTTCCCTTCCAGTGAAATTTACTGCTCATAAGAACAAGCAAACAGGAAGAGAAGGGAATTATTTTAGCTGTAGTAAATCCTAATGAAAGCAGTCAAGGATTGGTGGGAAGAAGCAGCTCCAAGACATACTTCAGGTTGATTCTGTAGATTTTCTGGAACGTAGGATTTCACTCGAGGTTAAAAGATGCACTTCATCACTGCTTCGGAAAGTTGACATTTTTAAGAAGTTAAATAAACAGTGCTGTGATCCTCCTGAGTTTAGGAATATGGCCAAAGCAAATGACTACAACTCGTGCTAGTATGTGAGGCAAATGATTCTATTCCTCAAACTCCTTGGCAAAGTTTTATCTATAGACATAAAAAGTTGTGAAAGTAAAATATTATTATCTCTATACCTCATTTCTGTCTGTGTTCTCTGCGTTACACACATAGGGTATTAAACAATAAAAGTAGCCTAACAGTATATAATTTGGTGAAAACAAATTTTATTCAGGAAATATTGTAATAGAGATCCCCAAGATTCAGCTCCTAACATAACAAGTAAAGATTTATAGCTTAACAATGCAGAAGGGTGTTGATAGATGGAAAATTACTGAATTACTAAAGGGTAACAGCAAGGATATAAAAATACTTTGTTTTTTTGGGACAGTGTCTTGCTCTATGACCTGTGAGGGCTTTGAACCTCCTATTCTGTCTCAGCCTCTCAGGTGCTGGGGGGGGGGGGCTGGAACACCACCTGTTAGGAGTATTCTTATTTAAATGGGTACATGCAGGTTTTGCTAAAGGTAAACAAGCTTAATGAGATATTAATCATGTGAGAGCTTACAAAGGCATGAGTCATGTGACCAGATACCAAAGGTTAGGGGTTTTCTCCAAAGTTATTTTGTAGGATTCTTCCTAAAATTGGTCAAACCCATCATGGAGAGGTTACAAGATTGACAAAATTACTCAGAAGAACCTGACAATGCTTGTTCTTTGTTAGTGGTTAAAGGCTGAGGATCTCGTGTGTCAACTGTAACCTTTTCATAATCTATTTTTCTTGCTTTAGAATATTATTTTTGAATTAACTTGAGTCCACCATACTCTTCAGAAACTTTACAAATCTTTCAGGAAATTTTAGTACCGTTTAAGAGAAAAATCATAGTTAGTCTAAATGACATGCTTAATGTTTGAACTGTTTAAGATTTTGGGGACTTTGAATTAAGAATTTCCAATTTGGTGTCTAAGACATGTAGCTTTACAAATTTGTTAAATTACCTTTTCTCTAAATCTCAATTTCTCACTATCATGCCCAGCCTGAGTGAGCCTTTACCCTAAAGATGCCATTGTCACCAAACAACAAAAAAGGGTCATGTTACACTTGAAAAAAGAACAGAGGGCCATAAAGAAAATTTAAGATGAATATACAATCTCTAGCACTGGCAACTCCAGTAGTTCTAGGCACACTAGCACTGATCAAGTTTATGGAGCTTCACTCATAAACATTCCACTCTGTAGTCCTTAGTTCCTTCCCAAGCTCTTCAGACTTCCTAGCTAGCTGCTTGAACCTTCTCTGACTGCAGCCTTGGCTGGCCCCAGACTGGCATGCAGCTTCTAGTGTGCACACGAAGCCTATGTCTGAGTGGCATCTTCCACAGTGTATTAACATTGGTGCCTGAAACGTGGGGTTGAGTCCCCACCTTGGGCGATGTATTGTGTATCTCGACTATTCCACCGAGGCCACCAAGCCACATAGGTCTCCGGACTTTGCCCCAGCACTCCATTCCCACCATTCCAGCAACTTTGGACCAGCTAAAGGTTTTTTCCTACTTCCAGCCAATCTGGTCCTGCTTTTCCACATATGCTCCTCTCTTCTTTCTCCATGCTGTGCCTTTAATTCCCCCTGGTGCAGCCGATTCCTGTCTTCCTTCCTCACTCTTTTCTCATCTTCTCTTTTTCTCCTTTTACCTGCCAGGACACAGAGTGGTTCATCTGGCTTTTCTGTGCAATTTTCAATCCAGTGCTGATCACAGAAAAATCCCTGGGTAAAGCATTGTCTTTCCCTTTGGTGCTTTACCAAGCGTGATGACAACTATCTTGGTTACTGACTCACATTCTGTCACAGCCTGAGTCATAGCTGCAGATGTCCAATTGTGGGTCCTGATGCTCTACGTCACACCTAGCATGACTGTCCTGTCTGTTCCCATGGGAAATTTTCCTTCTATACTTCTTCCTTCTCCTCTAGCCTGTCTTTTAAAGAATTTGAAATCTCTCCACCTCTACAATAATCTGAAGCCTAAATATCCTTCTGTAACACTGCATGACTACAAGACTAACTAGAAACCTGCTCTCATTGGCCAGAGAACAGCACTTGTGTTTTCTCCATCCTGTGGGACTTAGACACCTACTCCTGCAGGCTGAACAAGTGGTTCAGAGGTCTGTGTGCTCCTAGTTAGCTTCTTCCCAAGTCCTCTGCTGCTCTCTGCAGCCCTGAGCCCACCAGCCACGCGACAAAACACAGACCAGCACTAGCACTGCCTCACACTGCAGCACTGTGCCGACCAGAATCCTGCTGGTCTGTCTCTTTGCACGTGCAGTGGATGACAGCCAGCACCAGAGGGCCTCCATGACACCTGCGCACAAACCTTGCTGTCCAGTGATGTGTCCAAGTGTAGCCAGACAAAGCACGCAGCAGGCCTGTCCCAGCTGCCTCTGCCTGTGTAGACACCTGCCTCCATGAAAGAGCTACTCCTTGCCAGCCTGAGTCCCAGAGTTGCCTCCTGATGGCACAGAACTACTGTGCCTGTCCTCTTTCTTTCTCCTCCTCCCTTTCCAATGAATATGGGTTCCTATGTCACAGATGCTTCTCCCTCCTCCAGAGCCTCCTGCAGATCACACACCGAAGTCCAAGTGGAGAGGACCATGCTTTGTTGTGTATAGCATTCCAACTGTATTTTGCCTGAGATCCCTACTATGGGTACATTTCTCATAGATAAAACTGTGCCCTTCTGACTGCTCCCCTATGATATATTTTGTAAAATAGGAAATACTCAAAGGGAATATGGTGGGGGAATGTAATGAGGGGAAATAATAAATATGATTTGGAAAGAAAAAGAAATAGCATATGTATAAAAGATCAGGGGTTGTGGGGTGGGTAGGGATATAGGTAAAAATGAGAGTTAACTTCTCTCATGTACTGGTACAAATTCCCCAATGTTGAGTGTGATTGTGAGCTGTCTATAAAATGTATCAATAAAGAATTCAATGAAAAAAATTGCAAGTGACTTCTACTTTGCTCTGGCTACCTCAAATCTCAGAGTTCCTAAAACAGCCATGATAAATAGGAAAAACTTAAGACACCTTGTCTCCTGCCATGGTCCCTCTGCGGGCTCTATCTACTCTTCCTTCTGTCAGTGTTACTACAAGGTTGTTTCTTGCCTCCGAGGTGAAGCCATCTTCAGTGCTAATGCTCATTTTTGCTCCAGTTATACTCCTTCTCTCCCCCTTCCCCTGCCCTCAGGTACAGTCTGCTCTCCTGCTTCCTTCCCACAGCTGCTCTGACAGTTCCTAATTATCTTTACAAGTCTGCTGTTAACCCATTCAAACGGGTGCCATGCTTCCTCGGAGTTCATTCACAATTTTGATAGGACCACAACCACTCCCCAGTGCACTCCGGTTTCCCAAGGTCTTTCCCCCATTTATGCCACCCATTTGTCATTTTGCCACGAGAAGTATCAGCTCCTTTCTGGCCGCTCTGTGTGTACAAGAGAAAACAGATGGGAATGTCATGCAAACGAGAACTCTGTAGCAAATATCCTGTTCTCAGTAAACAACACGAAAGGGCCATGTTGTCCTCAACAGACAACAGATATCCATAAAGAAAACTGAAGACAAAATTTATAATCTCTCCAGCATCAAGAAATCCAGTGATCCTACACACACCTGCGCTGACCATGTTTGGACCCTGAATCAAAACACGTTCCTCCCAGATGCTTTGATCCCTTCCCAAACTCTCTAACAAGTTAGCCCCATTCCTACTTAGCTCCTGCGATCTTCTCCAGTTTCGATCTCAGCTGGCTCCCAGACAAGAATAGAGCTCTTATTCCTCACACTGAGTCTGTCTGACTGACCTCTTTTGGACCACTTTTAACTTACTACTTAACACAAAGATTAATTAGTATTAGTAATAGTCAAAACAAAGCTACGAAATTTGGTTAACTAATTCTATTTAGGTAGAAAAATAAGAAAGGAAGTACTTCTAGATTTTAGTGCAACTCTTTAAAATTCTAAAATCTGGAGTCTAGCATTGAAAATGCCCACTGGTGTCACCTGGAGGTTTCAGTCTCTTATTTAAGCCTGTGCTACCTCTCAAAGTAGTAAATTATTTTAAAAATGTGAAATGTTTTCCCTTGCTTTCAGTTTTAAGAGGTAAATAAATAGAATATCTGAATTAAAAAAGGAAAAATCAGAAGTGGTCCAGAAATAATGATTTGGACAATAGTTATAGTATTTATGGAAAAAAAGGGGAGTGAAATATGAAGATGAAGAGGTTCTCTTAGCCTGGCTAATAACTTACATTTTCCTGCTAAAGATAAATATAAATACTTCTTCCTGTGCATCTCTCTCTCTCTCTTCTGTGTACTCTCTTCTGTGTGTGTGTGTGTGTGTGTGTGTGTGTGTGTGTTTAGGCTTTGTAATCATATATATATATATATATATATATATTTTTTTTTTTTTTGAGACAGGGTCTCAGTTTGTGGTTCAGGCTGGCCCTCAGCTCACTATGTAGCCCAGGCAAGCCTCAAACTCAGCAGTCCTCTTGCCTCTGCCTCCCAAGTGCTAGGATTACAGGTGTGAGCCAGGCTATTGATGGCTGGTGGGCATGAGTCACCACCCCCAGCATTGTATGTTGTTAATGGGGATGGAACTCAGGGCCTTGACCTTGCGAGGCAGGTGCTGGAACCACTGAGCTAAATCTCCAGCCCTGTATTTTAACTTTAATGAGCACATTAAATTGAATTGTTTTGTTTTCCTGCTGTATAGTCTTGCTCACACATACTCATCTGTCTCATTCAAAAAAGTTAACTTACTCTTAGCTTTACATTTCTTATTTTTAATTTGATTTTTGCATATCTTTTTCTATTATATTTGCTGTCACATCATAAAATATATTAATTTGACTTGGTAACCAGGTCTCATAAATGCTATAGCATTACATAATTAGAAGATGACAGCTATATTATTTTAACATACACTTATCATCAAAGATCCATGCTATTTTTTTTTGAGATAGGGTCTCATTGTGTAGTTCAGTCTGGCTCTGAGCTCACTATGTAGCTCAGACAAGCCTCAAACTCAGTAATCCTCCTCTCAGGTGCTGGGATTACAGGCTTGAGCCACCAAGCCCAGCAGTTTTGGTATGTGGTACTGATTGCTGGTGGACATGAATCACCATGCCCAGTATTGTATGTGGTTACCAGGGATTGAACCAGAGACCTTCTGCTTGCTAGGCTGGTGCTAGAACCACTGAGCTAAATCTTTGGCCCTCCATGGTATCTTATATTTTTAACTTGATAAAAAGGTGGTAAGCAGATGTTGTCATTTTTCTGCTTCATGTTTATTCAAAAATCTTATTCAATCTTAGAGTGTTCCTCAAATAAACTATATGAGCAACACTAAGATATTGGGTTTCTTTTACACAGAATGACATGCTCACCACGGCTAAAAGAAACTTTAACTTTTAGCCTTGCTAAGTTAATCTGACTTTTACTTTAGAACATACTAACATTTACTCTAGATAAGGGAAAGGCTTTTATTATCACCCTTTAAGGCTGTCCTGTGTGGTAGAAACTAACTGCATCTTCCACTAAGATAACTGAACATGGTACCCATGATGCGAATGCAGAGAAGTTCCTGTTACACATTTTAGGGTTTTAACAGGCCATATTTTGGTTTTGCAAGAATAGAAATGCCAATGAGCTGTTAAGGAGGTGAAATGAAAGACATTTTCAGTTTAAGAAAGACAATTTTAGATGGCTTAGTGTTGAGTTTTTCCCTCAGTGGGGAAGGAGACCTAGAGTATGATCGTAGACAGACAATGGTTCTATCAGCTTAGAGTTGATAATAACTGACAACTATCAGTTTGATATGACTACCAGCTGATGACCAATAGAAAAGTTTATTAGAATCACACAGGATTATGAAATGCACCTGCAGAAGTGGTGGCCATAATAGCTGGCCTTGGGAAAAGAAAAGTGAAAGTTAACTAACTATAATTAAACATCCTAAGCAGACAATAAAAAAATGTGAGTATACAGAACATGTATTCACAGGAAAGGGATACAGAGAACACTATGACTCACACATCTCCACAAGACACTTTTGCCTGGGATACCAGCATTCCTGGGATGACTGTATAGCAGCCGTGAATCTTCAAGTGATCCTAACAGCTTGTTGGTCACTTTCAGAAAAAAAAAAATCATTAAAAAAGACATAAATAAAATTAGCTCTCTTATACTGACTTCCATTCTATCATATGTTACACAGTGATGAGCAGAGAGAAAAAAAGGCAATCCGTTTATGATGAACGTTAATATTTAAAAGCTTCTTAGTCTTACCCATTCCATTGATATGACAAAACACTTGAGGAAGTCAACTGAAAAAGACAAAAGACTTTCTTTGGCTCAAAGTTTCAGAGGTTTAAGTAAATGGCGAAAAAACAGCATTATTTCCGGGCCTGTGGTAAGATAGAACATAATAGTGGAAGAGTATGAAAGAGCTGCTTACGGTAGGCAGGAGAAAGAGAAAGAAAAAGAGGGAGCTAGAATGACAGAGGAAGGGGCCAGGGATAAGACAGCACTCAACTTCAGGCCTCCAGTGACCTGTTTTCTCTGAATGGGCCAACTCATTCAGCTATGCACTCCATCATGGCTTATGGAATTAGTACCTTCATAATCCACTCACTTCTTTAGGCCCCACCTCTGAACACTGGTGCACCAAGTTTCAAGTCTTCAATTCTTGAGTTTGGGGGGACTCTTCATATTTAAACCCCAAGAGAAACCTGAAATTAATTTTTCCAAGGTCATCATATATTGTAAGTCAATCGCTTATTACATTATTATTATTATTATTTTGAGTCAGGGTCTCGCTTTGTAGTTCAGGCTGGCCCTGAGCTCATTAAGTAGTCCAGGCAAGCCTCAAACTCAGCAGTCCTCCTGTCTCTGCCTTCCAAGATCTGGGATTACAGGCATGAGCCACCATGTCCAGCACTGTGGTATGTGGTATTCATTGCTGGTGGGCATGAGTCACCACGCCCAGCACTGTATGTAGTAACCAGGATCAGACTCAGGACCTTGCGCTTGCAAGGCAGGCGCTGGAACCACTGAGCTAAAAATCTCCGGCCCCTTATTATAATTTTTTGCAAGACTCTCCATAGCTAAACCATGATAATAATCTAAAACTAGTGGCAGGGATTTAGCTCAAGTGGCACCAGGCCTACTTTAGAAGCATAAGGGCATGAGTGTAATCCCTGGTACTGAACACAAAAGAAAAAAGTAATGTAACTTTTCCAAAGTCGTCATTCATTGTAAATCAATCCCTTAGTATTTTTCAAACACACATAAAAATTCTATTTACTTTCTCTTTCTTTCTTTCTTTCTTTCTTTCTTTCTTTCTTTCTTTCTTTCTTTCTTTCTTTCTTTCTTTCTTTCTTTTTTCTTTCTCTTTCTTTCTTTCTTTATTTCTTTCTTTCTTTCTTTCTTTTTTCTTTCTCTTTCTTTCTTTCTTTCTTTCTTTCTTTCTTTCTTTCTTTCTTTCTTTCTTTCTTTCTTTCTTTCTTTTTTCATTTATATTTTGTGTATCATACCACTTTATATAGTGCAGCATCCTGGCTTTTATGTATTTCTAATTTGCTGAAGATTACTCTCCACATTATTTTTCAACTTAAATTCATGTGTTTTAAAACAAATACCATTGTTAATATATAATATTTTGAATGGAATTTATTCAAGAGAGAAAAAAAGCTAGGCAGGGAGGAGGGAAAGAATGAAGGAA
>PVIC010036007.1:0-18786 GCA_004025085.1 Thryonomys swinderianus
GAGGAAGCGGAGGCGGAAGGTGACGCGAGGAGGAGGCGCCGGCTCCAGGCTCCGCGGTCCGGGTGCAGCGGGGCGGGCGCGGCCTCCTCCCGAGCGACAGGGTCCCGGGGACGCCGCTCCCGGACAGGGCGGCTCCGCGGTGCTGCGGCCTCCGAGCGCCCGGGGCTGCGTGGTCGGCGCGAGCGAGGCGGAGACCGCCTTGGCCCCTCCGTGGTCAGACGCTCCAGCAACTGGCTTAGAATCTCGACTTTTCTAACTCACAGACATTAGTGACGTTTAGCCCCGGATTCAGCATGATCTCTTTGACACAGGTGTACCTGGGCATTTCGTTCATGTATAATTTTTCAAATCTATGTATTCCAGAAATTATAGTGAGCTGTAACATGAAATGACAGTAGTCTCTTGAATGATGAGTATTTTTTTAAAAACTTATTTGTGCTTTTTGGTGGTACCAGGGATTGAACCCATGCCCTTGTGCTTCCAAGGTAGGTCCGGTGCCACTTGAGCTAAATCCCCGGCCCGTGAGTGTTTTTTTAGAAGCGACGGATAGATCCTTGGTTTGAAGACAGGGACCTCTTCTGGCCACGGCCTCCGAGAGCTTGTTCCGTGCGTGACGGGGGAGCAGGCCCAGGACCGGGAGGCCCACTCAGCAGCACAGCGTGGGTTTGGGGAGGGCTGTGTGGTGGTCACTGCGGCCCGGGGCGGCGGGGCTGCCCTCTGCTCGGGCTGCACCTCGGGACTCGCCAGCCCTGGGTGATCTGGGTCCCGGGACCCGTCCCAGCACCTTGCGCTTGCCGGGCAGGCGCCGCGCCCTGAGCTGCCCCCGGCCCTGGTGCTCTCCGTCTCAGGCGTCGGCTCTCTCCCCTCAGCGGTTTCCGCGTGGTCTCCTCCCCCTGCCTCTCCCCCGCTCTGTCCAGAAGGTCGGGAACTTGTCAATACCGGGGTCACCTTGAGCCCCCACTTCAGTCACTGCCCCGCAGGTCCCTGTGCAAGGAGGCTCTCATTTCTGCTACGGCGCTCAGACTGTGAACTTTTCGGAACCCGCCAACACCGTAAAGGTTTTTCTCCACCTTTTCAGGGACCATCTACCAGGAACTGCGGGAGCCGAGACGCAGAGAGGGAGCCCGAGCTGCCCTGCTCTGCGGCGACGCGAGGACAAGGTTAGAAAACAGAAACGAGTGACTAAAACTAATGCTGACCCCGATGACGCAGATGAACACTTTCACCCCGCCCACCCCGACCGCCGGTGAGCGTCCGTCTCCCCGTGGCGGGGAGGGGAAACTGAGGCACGGAGAGGGACCGTGTTGGTCAGAGCCGGGGCGGCCCACACCCACACCCGGCGGCTCCGGGGCGCCGGCGTCCGGGTCGAGGTCAGCGGGCGCCACCTGCTGGCGGGGGGTTCGCAGCCCGGAGCGCTGGGGAGGGAGGGACGGCCAGGCGAGCGCTGCGCGGACGGCGGCTCTTTCCCCCTCAGTCTTCTCTGAGCTCGGACACCCCAAAATCGGCCTGACACCTTCTGGGGGGCGGGAAACGCGCCCGTACTTCCCTGCGCCTCGCCCGCCTTTCCGCGTTCGCCGAGGTCGTGCCCACGAAGGTCCGAGGCCCTGGGTGCCTCCGGCCGCGCTGCCAGAGGTCGGGGCATGGAGCCCGCTGGGCTCTCCAGGCGCCTCTGCTCACCTCGCCCCGGCCTGACGTCTGTGGCTGCGCTTGGCCCTGAGGTCCCGGCCCCGCTGTGGACTCCGGGCTGCCCGGCTCAGACCGGGACCTTTGAAGTCCTGTGCGTGTCTCCACACAGGCCCGGTCAGCCCGGAGCCCGAGAGACGTGGGGTCCGCGTCCCACGGCTGCTCCCCTCACGCGGGGTCGCCAGAGGCCACGGCTGGACCGTCGAGGCCTGGCCGGTGCCAGTTGGAGGGGCACAGATAAAGCTGCGGCGTGCGGGGCCTCAGGTCCCCGCAGGCCCTGCCCGCCCCTGCCCTGCCGCCGGTCTCACCTGCACCCCAGCGGCCGCGCTGCCCCCTCCTCCGGAGAACAGTCCCGACCTCGGCACCAGCCACACCCAGGACGACGGGCCACAGCGTCGCCGGCCCCAGAGCCTCCCCTGGAAGCAGGCAGGTTATGGCGGGGCGCCCGGCGCCTCCTGCCCCGCTCTGGGCCCTGACCTGAGCCCGGCTGGGGCCGAGCAGGGCCGCCAGACTCGCCGCAGGACACACGGAAGGCGCTCTTCTTCCCGCCGTGTCCCACCTGGCAGCTGAACGTCCGCGCCTGCCCGTGGTAGGTGCCATTCGCCCTGGGCACCAACTCCCCAGTCTCCTGGGTGTCCGTGCTCCAGGGCTCCCCGCCCTGAAGCCAGCTCACGGTGATATTCGGGGGTAGGAGCCAGAGCCTTGAAGGTCGGGCTGGCAGTCCCCTCCGAGGCCTCGCGGCGGGCGGCCGTCACCGCCGGGGCCCCTGGAGAGGAGTGCGGAGCCGTGGGCCGCGCCGAGCCTCCCTCTCCCGCGGAGCCCCAGGGAACAGGCCGGCACCCCCGCCTTTCCCAGGCTGAAGCCTCACGGCACCCACAGCCCAGCCTGTTCTCACGCGAGCTCCGGGGCCGCAGACCACAGCAGGACGGAGGAGCTGCCGAGCCGGGCCCTGGAGCCGGGAGGGGCCGGCCAGGCCTCTGCTCGCCCGGCCCTGAGGGCCCTCCGCCCACCAAGCTCAGGCCGCTCGGTTTGGGCCCTGGACTGCTGCCTCCCGGTCACCTGCCAGTCCTCCGGGGCGTGTGACGGGACGCGCAGCTCTGAGGCCCCCTGGTCGGTACCCGCTCTGGACTTGAGCTCGGAGGATTTCACAGCTCTCCGGAGTTCTCCACACGTCTCTCCCGACACACAGGCCCGGAAAGCCTTGCTTCAGTGTCCCCGGAGTCCCAGGACACCCTGGCGTCCGCAGGCCGGGTCTGCGGCAGCGGCGCCGCCAGCCCTGTGGGGTGGCAGCCGCCCGGGGGCGGGGGTGCACGCGCCTCCCGTCATGGCGCACGCTGCAGAAGGGCTTCACGCGCTTGTCCTCTCGCAGCTCGCGGCCCACGAAGCCTGGCGGGAACGGGGCCCTGGGCAGCCCCGGGTCAGGCGCTGCAGCCACGGGCCCGGCTGCCCAACGGTGGGCGACTCCGGGTGCCGAGCTCCGCGCACCGCGGGCCTCCGCCCGGCCCCGCCCGGCCCCCTGTGTGGGCACCCGGGCCCCGCCCCTCCCGGGCCCCGGCCCCGCCCTCCCGGGCCCGGCCCCGCCCTCCCGGGCCCCCGCCCCTCCCGGGCCCCCGCCCCTCCTGGGCCCCGCCCTCCCGGGCCCCGGCCCCGCCCTCCCGGGCCCGGCCCCGCCCCTCCCGGGCCCCCGCCCCTCCTGGGCCCCGCCCTCCCGGGCCCCGGCCCCGCCCTCCCGGGCCCCGGCCCCGCCCTCCCGGGCCCGGCCCCGCCCCTCCCGGGCCCCGGCCCCGCCCCTCCCGGGCCCCGGCCCCGCCCCTCCTCCGCGCTCCCCCTGCCGGCCAGGACCCCGCTGAGGCTCTGAACTCTCAAGCGCTGCTCCTCTGGGGCTGGATCCCGCCTCCCAGGCCGGTGGCACCGGCACCCGCTGGGCCTTTGCGACGTTGTTCTCAAAATCACACTTGAGGATGACCTGATCGTCCCGAAGACACTCGGCCGAGGCCTCCGGGAGCACGAACCCACCTCGGGCCCTCACTGTGAGGGTGCGGTGGAGACTACGGGGCCTGGAGAGGAGGAACCACAGGCTGCTGCTTCCTGGGTCCCGCGGCCCCGCCCCTCCCAGGATGCGGCCACGTGGGCAGAGAAAGAGGGGTCTGCAGTGCAGGCGAGCGGCACAGGAGAGGGGACGAGGTGCGGACGCAGGAAGGAGGAGGCGCGGCCCTCAGGCCCAGGAGGGGGAGGGGCCACAGCCCCGAAGGGCTTCGGAGTGGCACTTGTGCCCCAGAGGGATGTGAAGGTGCGGGCTGGGTACTGAGTGGCAGAGTCAGCCAGCCATGGTGGCAAATGCCTGTCACTCCAGGAACTCAGGAGGCTGCAGCAGGAAGATGAGAGTTGAGGGAAGCAGGGGGCTTAAAGGGGCCGTGAAAATCCAAGCCCGTGGCTTCTAGATGATGCAGAGGACACAGGGCTGGTTGGAATCATTGAAAACAGGAGAAGACAAACCAAAGGACATTTAAAAAGCTTAAAAAACCTGTTCACAGAAGAAAATTTTCCAAGCATGAAAAAAGAATTTGACTTATAGATAAATGAAGCATATGGATCTAATTAGCCAAACTATGCCAAGATATATAATAGATGAAAAAGCACAAACAGAAAATAAATACAAGAAAAAATATTCAACATCATTGGTCATTCAAGCAATGCAAATTCCATCTCACCCCAGAAAGAATGGTCATCAGCAAAACATCAGTCAAAAACAAATGCTGCGGGTGTGGTGGCTCACACCTGTCACCCCAGCACTGGGGAGGCAGAGGCAGGAGGATTGCTGAGTTCCAGGCTTGCCTGGGCTTCATAGTGAGCTCAGGGCCGGCTTGGATCATGGCTAATTGAGACCCTGTCTCAAAAAAAAAAGGGCCGGAGGGCCAGAGGGTTAGCTCAGTGGTTCCGGCGCCTGCCTCGCAAGCGCCAAGTCCTGAGTTCAATTCCCGGTAACCACATAGAATGCTGGGCGTGGAGACACGCCCACCAACAATCAACACTGAATACCACAATGCCGGATGTGGTGGCTCACGCCTGTCATCCCAGCACTCAGGAGGCAGAGGCAGGAGGATTTCTGAGATCCAGGCTTGCCTGGGCTATATAGTGAGCTCAGGGCCAGCCTGAACTACAAAGCGAGACCCTGTCTCAAAAGCAAAAAAAAAAAGGGCCGGAGATTTAGCTCAGTGGTTCCAGCGCCTGCCTCCTGCCTTGTAAATGCAAGGCCATGATTTCCATCCTGGTAACCACATAATACAATGCTGGGTGTGGTGACTCACACCCACAGCAATCAATACCACATACCACAGTGCTGGGTGTGGTGGCTCAGACCTGTTATCCCAGCACTCAGGAGGCAGAGGCAGGAGGATTTCTGAGTTCCAGGCTTGCCTGGGCTATATACTGAGCTCAGGGCCAGCCTAAACTACAAAGCAAGACCCTGTCTCAAAAAAACAAAAACAAAACCAAAAACAAAACCATTAAAAAAATTAAAAGGGCTGAGGTTTTACCAGAATGTTACTGACCTTCTCCCTAGAAGAGCTCCAAGTTTATACTGCAGCCAATGCCGCATACATGCATGCACACACGTGCACAGACACATACAGCACATTAAGTCAGGAGACAGTCACAGGACTCGGCACATGTACGCCAGAGACACGGTCCACGGCTCCCTTGTACACGGCCTGGGTTGAATCCTTGGCCGCACAGGAGGAAGCTGCTGCTGGTAGTGGACCACGGTGGGGTCCCGGGACCCACTAAGTGGCAAAACAAAGTGTGGGTACGCGGTGAGGGAATCCAGAGGGGCCAGCAGCCAGGAGCATTTGGACCGGAAGGGCTTCTGGCACGGGTGGGGCTGGCGGGGGCGGGCGGGAGACACCCGTGGTGAGGACGAGGGCAGGTGTGTCGGGCAGCCAGGTGCGTGGGACCCGGGAGGGCAGGGCGCCCTGGCCCGGGGGCTAGGCAAACGCGGCTGGGGGCAGTGACCCAGGGGAGGGGCTGCGACAGGCGGCCTGGGCGGCTCTGGGCAGCTCTGGGCAGGTCGGGGGCGAGCAGTAGCTAGTCTGCCCGGGCATGGACAGTCACGGGAGGAAGAAGGGTTTATCTTTGGTTCTTTTCTCTGTTTCTTTCTCTCGTTCTCTCTTGGGACAGAATCACGGGAGGAGGAAGGGCTTATCTTTGGTTCTCTTTTTTTTTTTTTTTTTTTGAGACAGGGTCTCGCTTTGTAGTTCAGGCTGGCTCTGAGCTCACTATGGAGCCCAGGCAAGCCTCGAACTCAGCAATCCTCCTGTCTCTGCCTCCCGAGTGCTGGGCGGGATGACAGGCGTGAGCCACCACGCCCGGCATTCTATGTGGTTACCGGGATCGAACTCAGGACCTTGTGCTTGCGAGGCAGGCGCCGGAACCACTGAGCTAAATCTCCGGCCCTGGTTTTCTTTCTTGAGGTACCAGGGATCGAACTCCAGTCCTGGCGCTTGCAAGATAGGCGCGGTACCACTCGAGCTAAATCCCCGGTCCCCGGTCCCCGGTCCCCGGTCCCCGGTCCCTGCCTCTACTCAGAAGCTTCCTCCCCTCGACAGGTGGCCCCATGCCGAGCACTCGGTGCCCGGAAGGCACAGGCGGCACGGGACTGCTCAGTTTAGGCCGGGCAGGAACCGGAGAGGAGCGAGAGACCCAGAGGCGCTCCCGGCGGCCTCCTCCGCGCACTGAGACGGGCAGGGTCGCTCTGAGCCCGAAGAGCGCGGATGGGAGGGGGTCGCGCAGGCGAGTCCGGAGGGACTCGGAGGGGTAGAGCCCGACACCTGCAGGGGGAGCGGAGAGCCCTCCAAGACGGGGCGAGCTAGGAAGAAGGGGCACAGCTGGGCGAGAGGGGCGCCGAGCACAGGTGCCACACAGGTGGGAAGGAGTGCGGCCCCCGCACTGCGCCAGCACAGGCCCCGCGGCGAGGACGGGAGGCACGGGCCGCGTTTCGGGACCGGCCCAGCGCTCCGGACAGCGGCGTCCGGCAGCAGGAAGGACCGTGGCGGGGCCCCCGGCCGGCGGCAGGCAAAGGCGAGGCCCGGGGAGCTGAGCCGAGAACGCGCCGCGGGCGCCGGGCTCAGCCTGGGACCCGCGCTCGCCTGCGGGCAGCGCCGCGCTGCTGACCGCCGAGGGCCTGGGTCTTTCAGAGAAGCGCCCGGGGGGCGACCCGGGGGCGCGGGCGGCGGGCGGGAGAGCGCGGCGGGAGTCGGGGAGCGGGCCGAGGCGTGGCCAGGGACCCCGCACCGCGCCCGGCCACTCATCGCCCCAGTGTGCCCCCCGGACCGCGGGGACCCACTCACCAGCGGCGACACCCAGAGCCCAGAGCGCGGCCACGGCCAGGAGCAGACCGCGGCGCGGCGCCATCCGCGGGGCTGGACTGAAGTTCGGCGGCGCTGGGCTCGGGCTCTTCCAGCCCCGCAGGGCGGCCCCGCCCCGAGCACAGCGTCCCGTCCCGGGGGTTGCGTGTGGCGCCCCCACACTGAGTCAGCCTCGCCGACGAGGCGCGGTCCCGAGTGCGCGCACCCGGGCGCTCCGAGCAGCGGGCGCCCCGCCCATACCATCCAGAGGGCGCTGCCCCGGCCCGCGTGGCACCAGCGCCCCGTTCCCCCCAGGAACCCGGCGGAGCCTCCAGCCGACCTTGCCGCCCAGAGGCCCAGGCCGGTCCGCGGCCCGCAGCCAGCACCTCTCCGAAGTGCCCGCCGCGCAGAGGCTCGGCCTGCGGGAGTCGCCATCGCCCCGCACCCCGGCTCCCGCCCGGCTCCTAGTGCGTCTCCCGGGGCCGCGCGAGAGAAACTCCCCGCCCTGGCCCGCCCTTCAGGCATCTCCCCGCCGAGCTGGCCTCTCTGCGCCCACTGTGCTAAGAAAAAAGAAATTGGGGCCGGAGGGTTAGCTCAGTGGTTCCGGCGCCTGCCTCGCAAGCGCAAGGTCCTGACTTCGATCCCCGGTAACCACATACAATGCTGAGCGTGGAGACTCACGCCCACCAGCAATCAATACCGCGTACCACAGTGCCGGGCGTGGTGGCTCACGCCTGTAGTCCCAGCACTCGGGAGGCAGAGACAGGAGGATTGCTGAGTTCAAGGCTTGCCTGGGCTACATAGTGAGCTCAGGGCCAGCCTGAACTACAAAGCGAGACCCTGTCTCAAAAAAAAAAAAGAAAAAAGAAATTGACCCGCACACTTTAAACCAGTATTATCAATAAGGTTTTGCTTAAAAATAAAGTGGGCCGGGCCTGGCGGCAGACGCCTGCGTGGCCAGCGTGGACTTCACGGCGAGAACTGCCTGCAATAAATGAAGCCGCAGCGGCCTCCGCCGCGGGGCGCCTCGGAGACGCTCCCTCCAGCCTCCCGGGCTGGTTCCGGGATCCGTGGCTGGGGCACCTCCTCTGCCCCCAATGGGGCCAGCGGCCGGTTCACAGGGCCCTGCCAGGTGAACCTCTGCTTCCATTTCTTCTTTCTTTTCTTTTTTTTTTTTTTTTTAGACAGGGTCTTGCTTTGTAGTTCAGGCTGGCCCTGAGCTCACTATGGAGCCCAGGCAAGCCTCGAGCTCAGCAATCCTCCTGTCTCTGCCTCCCGAGTGTTGGGATGACGGGCGTGAGCCACCACGCCTGGCACTGTGGTATATGGTACTGATTGTTGGTGGGCGTGAGTCTCCACGCCCAGCATTGTATGTGGTTACCGGGATCGAACTCAGGACCTTGCGCTTGCGAGGCAGGCGCCGGAACCACTGAGCTAAATCTCCGGCCCCCTCCGCTTCCCTTAAAGGGCGGCCGCAGTGCGCACGCCTGTCTTCCCGCGCGAGGAGGAAACGGGGTAGGAACGGGGCCACACTCCCGACCCGGAGGCTGGAGCTCAGTCATCGGGAGCAACCCGTGGGGACACTGGCTCGCCCGGCGTGCGACAGGCCGGCACTGGGCCTGTGGAGCCATCTTTCTACCCTGGACAATGGTTCACTGCGGAGGAGCCACTCGGTATCTAAGTAAAACAGCTTCCAATACTTCTTGCAGCCTGTGTCAGAAAATCTTGGAGAACTGGCCTCAATTATGGCAAAAAAAGAGATTACGTTTTTGCCGTGAAGGTCGTTAGAATCTGCCTGTACTGTACTCAAGAGTTAAATCCGGCTGATCAACCTTCCTTCCTCGCACCCGCTGGCTGCGGCTCCAGGGCGAGAGCGAGGGCTCAGAGGTCAGCGGCCAGTCCCGCTCCTGAAGGCCCCGCCCCGCCGCTCTCGGAACCGCCCACCGAAGCCACGCCCAACTACCTCGCCCCGGGACCGCCCAAAGGCAGTCACGTCCCTCGACGCCCCGCCCCGAGGACCGTCCACCGACGCCACGCCCTTCTCCCGCCGCCGGACCTCCCACAGAAGCCACGCCCCGCTCCCCGCCCCGGGACCGCCTTACCGCAGCCCCGCCCCTCGACGCCCCGCCCCGGGACCGCCCAACTGCAGCCGCGCCTCCTCAAAGCCCCGCCCTCGGAACCTCCCATAGAAACCACGCCCTTCTCCCGCATCCGGACCATCCACAGAAGCCACGCCCTGCTCCCCGCCCCGGGACCGCCCACACAAGCCTCGACCTGCTCCCTGCCCCGGGACCGCCCAACCGCACTCACGCCCTCGAGGCCCCGTCCCACCCCGGAACCGCCCACCGAAGCCACGCCCGTCTCCCGCCCCCGGAAACCACGCTCTACTCCCCGCCCCGGGACCGCCCAAGAGCAGTCACGCTCCTCAACGCCCCGCCCCGGAACCGCCCAACTGCAGCCCCGCCCTTCTCCGCCCCGGGATCTCCCACAGAAGCCACGCCCTGCTCCCTGCCCCGGGACCGCCCAACAGCAGTCACGCCCCTCAACGCCCCGCCCTCTCCACCACCCGCGCCCCTCAGTTACCAGCTGGGCGTCCGGCTCCGGGCGGGTTTGCTGAGCCGCTGCCTCCGGTCCGGGGAAGCTCGCGACAGTGGCGGCGCCGCCGTGGAGCGCCGGTCGGCGGCAGTTGGCGCCCAACTGGACGCGGGAGGTTGGCGGACCGCGCGCAGCTGGGCCGAGACGGGTGACGACGGCGGGTTCCCGGGTCCTGAGTCCCGGGCCAGAGCCCGCCGGTGCCCCGGCGGAGAGACGGCGGCCGGGCTCCGTGGTCCCCGGCGCCCCCTCGGAGGCCGAGGCCCGTGCGCTCGCCCTCGGGAAGGCGCGCGGGCGGCGGTGCGGACGGAGCCGGGCTTCAGCGCGCAGCTGCGCGGCTGCTTTTCCTCTCGGCGGACGGACGGTCGGCTGCCGTCGCGGACGCGTGTGTCTCCGGGCGTGTGTGCTGTGCGGGGATCGGTGAAAAGCAGGAAAAGAGGAGGCGGAGCAGCAGTTCCCAAACTATTAGGTCTTTGGCTGTCTGATTGCAGTTCACTGTATGTTACACATTACGTGTCGTCATGGTGTTTCCCGTGGACTAAAAAGCTTGTGAATATGGACAACGAAGGACAAAGACGTTTGAGGCATGAACAGGGGAATTTTCACGTTACTGTTGAAAATGTATTTTTGGTGCATCAACGAGAGACCTGTCCGTTGAAAAAACATTGACGGAAGACTTATATTTATTTTTTCGTTTTGTTTTTCACAGTTATTTTTATCGCATGATACCATCTCATGTTTTTTGTCAGCGCTCTGCTTCTAATCCTAGTAAGAAACTTGCACAAGTATTTTAAAAGTTGAAGAAAAGGGACTGGGGATTTAGCTCAGTGGTTTCAGCGTCTGCCTTGAAAGAGCAGGGTCCAGAGTTTGGTCCCGTTTAACCACACACCACAGTGCCCGACGTGGTGGCTCACGCCTGTCATTCCAGCGCTCGGAAGGCAGAGGCAGGAGGATTGCTGTGACTTTGAGGCTTGGCTGGGGTTCACAGTGAGCTCAGGGCCAACCTGAACTACAAAGGAAGACCCTGCCTAAAAAAAAGACGAGAAAACCCAAACAAGTTTCTGTGCCAGGTTATTGAGTTTAATGCAGTTGACAGTCCTTATTCATTTGAGACTAACACTTAAAGCCAGCTTCCTCTTAAATCCTACAATCCACCCCCCGAGGAGCGTGCTCCAGCCCAGACAGCTGTCAGCTCCCCGGGAGGGGGCTCAGCCCTGTGTAAGAGGGCATCCACAGCGTGACGCACCGGAAGTAGTGCCTGTACTTTGGCATACGTCCAGAAACATGCCAACTCCTAAAAAAGAAGTGAACAGTGTGGCAGAATTATCAACAAAGGTAGAAGAAAAATCTCATCACAGAGAGGACATGAATGGAATTAATGGCAGGGAGGTTGGCAGTATGGGGAATTCTGAGGACTATAAAGAAAACCAAACCACTGTGTCCAGCCGCACAGATGGCCTCTCTCACGATGGAGGGTGCATTTCTTACCTACTTTTACTTGACTCAAACTTTCATATTCTATTTTTTTTTAAGTTTTAATTTTCCATTTTGTAATTTTTTTGTTGTTACTGAGGATTGGACTCTGGACCTTTTGCTTCCAAGGTAGGTGCGGTACCACTTGAGCAAATCCCCAGCCCTTGGATTCTTTTCCTACCCTTAATAAAACTCTGCTGCCATTTTATTTTATTTTACTCTTATTTTATTTTATGAGATTTTTGTTTTATTTATTTATTTAATTTGAGGGTCTCACTTTGTAGTTCAGGCCAGCCCTGAGCTCACTGTGCAGCGCAGGCAAGCCTCAAACTCACAGCAATCCTCCTGCCTCTGCCTCTTGAGTGCTGGGATGACAGGTGTGAGCCAACATGCCTGCCACTGCTGTATGTGGTTCCTGGGGCTCAAACTCAGGACTTTGCGCTTGCAATGCAGATGCTGGAACCACTGAGCTAAATCCCCGGCCCTTTGCTGCCATTTTTAAAAGAAAAGAAAGCAAAAGGGCTGGGTGTGGCCCCAATGCTCTGGAGTCTGAAGCAGGAGGTTGGCCATGAATTTGAGGCCAGTTCAAGCTATACAGTAAATTCAAGCCTGGTCTGGACTACATAATAAGACTCTATCTCAAAAAAAAAAAAAAAAAGTACCCAAAAGGGAATGGGAGAAGGAAGAGTGACACTGAAGTTGGAAACCTGAAGAAAAAGTCGAACTTTCCAAGCAGTCATTGGATGAAAACCAGAAATAAAGCAGATCAACAATGGTGACCCCCCGGAGACCCCTAAATAGTCCCACGCGTCTCTGGAAGCCAGAGCACAAGCCCTCACAGAAGAAATCAAGGGTTCAACTGGCGAAGTCCCCATGAAGCAGCCCAGCAAGTTTTCTAAATTTTGTAGTCTGGGAAACTAACAGGAAACTACGGATCCAAGGACCATCTGGGGGGAAGTGAATATGATTTTTTTTTTTTTTTTTTGCTTTTGAGACAGGGTCTCGCGTTGTAGTTCAGGCTGGCCCTGAGCTCACTATGGTGCCCAGGCAAGCCACCGCGAACTCAGCAATCCTCCTGTCTCTGCCTCCCGAGTGCTGGGATGACAGGCGTGAGCCACCACGTCCGGCATTGTGGTATGCGGTGTTGTTTGTTGGTGGGCGTGTCTCCACGCCCAGCATTATATGTGGTTACCAGGATCGAACTCAGGACCTTGCGCTTGCGAGGCAGGCGCCGGAACCACTGAGCTAACCCTCCGGCCCGTGAATATGATCTTGAAGAGGATTTTGGGAGCTACAACTAATGGTTCCGGACCCTAGAAAATGCTAATGAAGTCTATAAACAAAGGCCCAGAGCGAATCGGTTTTGAGCCAGTAGAAAAACTACTTGAAGATCAGCTGGTCTTAAGGTTTCCTTGGTCGGAACCCGATTTTCAAGACAGCAGAGCGCAGGGGGAGGACGGCGAGCCTTCCGATGTCGGGGAGGTGCTGAAATTTCCTCCACGGCCGGGAACAGATGTGGGGACCGCGTGCCGGGCCGTTGCACCGTTTGCCTTTGGGAGAGGATTGTAGGAGAAGGGAAGTGTTTTTGTGAAAACTGCCACCATTACACCGGAACCGAACGGAATCCTGGGCTTGACGAGGGCTGCGGTCGTAGCCGTTCATCCAGGGGCTTTGCTGCCAGGGGCTTGGAGTCTGCGTGTTCCGGTGCTGACTTCCCGGCATCGCCCTCCCTCCGTGAGCCCCCTTAGATTACTGCTTAAATTGTCACTTAATGGAGTGCGGGGGCGGGGGCGGGGCTCAGCGGCACCACGCCTGCCTGGCAAGCGCAAAGCCCTGAGTTCGATCCCCGGTATGGGGAGAAAAACGGAACACGAGGCCGACTATTGACAGTTCTGATTATCTGCAGCTGTGATGCACGACGGGTTACGGGTAGCCGTGGGCCTCCCGCTGCCGCTGCTGAGGTCACCGAGCCGACAGCTGGAGCCGGGTGAGAACTGCGGTCGCCGGATGTGTGCAGTGGGCAGCCAGACCCGGACGGGGCGGAAGCCAGGGCTGCTCCTGGAAACGATGGCGACGAAGCAGTGTCGGCGAGAGGTGCTGGCGATACACGGCCAAGTGAAGTCCTGAACAAAAGAAAGGCACATGCTGTCGGACCTCCTGGGTGACAAAGGGCAAAGCGGATCATGCGCTGTACAAAAGAGCGCCTGGTCCTGCTCATCCTGCAGGCAGAGGCTGGCCGAAGGGCGGAGCTCCGAGACCCTTCCTGCAGCCCCCGAGCCGGACAGGAGCCGGGTCCGAGACCTAGAGGCACGAACACAGCGGATCCAGCACAACTTCCCGTGCCCCGCCACGCCCGGCCTGCACAGTTCGAAAGAGGCTAAGAGAAAGCAGTGGTTCTTGACGATTCTGAAGTGAAAGTGGGGGGGGCCCCGCCTCTCACATCTGCTCATTATTTTATAAGAAATAGATAATATTATTGGTCTCTCTAGATTTTTTTTTCCTAATAGTGAGGTTTGAGGTTGAGGCAAGTGGATCACCCTGAGTTCAAGGCCAGCTGTGGCTACATATGAGTGAAAGCCAGCCTGAATTACATAGTGAGGCCCTGTCCAAAAATAATAATAATAGATTTGAAATACTGAAAAAATATTTGTTTTTAAAATTCATAGAGACAAATGTTCTTTTTGTTCCTGGAAACAAACTTGTATAGGAAGCATTTAAATATTTTAAATTGACACCAATCTTTTGTATTTGTTTTTTTTAAAATAAAACTGTTTAGCTAGGTGTGGTGGCTCATGCCTATCATCCCAGCACTCAGGAGGCAGAGGCAGGAGGATTGCTGAGTTCGAGGCTTGCCTGGGCTACACAGTGAGCTCAGGGCCAGCCTGAACTACAAAGCGAGGCCTTGTCTCAAAAAAAAAAAAAAAAAAAGAACTGGGAGGTCAATTTAAGTTGCTTGCCTATGTTAAAAAAAAAGAAGACACACCACGTTTTATTAGAGAGAGAGAGAGAGAGAGAGAGAGAGAGAGAGAGAGAGAGAGAGACCAATATGGTGCCAGTTAGAAAGGGTAATTTCTACTGGATCCTCCTGGAGCTCATGTTAGAACGCAGTTCCCGATTCCCCAGGTCTGTGCCAGGCCTCGACATGGCACTCCTCACAAGCCCCAGGGGCCCACCCTGTGACAGGCCTGCCCTAAACCAGGCTGGTTTGGCTTCCAGTGGCGGAAGAGGGCTGGGAGGGCGCGGACAACGCAGAGCACACGGGGCTGGCCCAGGGCGCCCCCCATGCCCGGCTGGTGTTCCGGGGTCCTGAGAACGGCCGACACCCAGGGAGGGGCCGGGTGGGGTCGGAGCGTGACCCTGAACTCCGGCAGGCTCGGCAGCCCTCAGCCCCTGCCCCGCCCCCGTCCTCCCCCTCTCATGACCTTGGCCTCCGGGCCTGGCTGTCCCGGCCTCTGCGGCTCGGCGCCGATGTTCCCAGGGGGCTCTGAGAGTCCTTTGACAGGTGAAGGTCGGTACTTTGGTTCTAAAGGCGGCCACGTACGAGGTCGCTGCAGCCTTCAGGCGTCTCGGGCCCCAGTCTTTTCTGCACCCCAGATGTGGGGCCTGTCGGCCATGAGAGGGCGCCCTGGGCTTGCCAAAGCTGCATGTGGTTGTGTGGGCCCTAGAATCTCTGCGGACCAGACTTTCCCTAGATTTGGTCAAAATTTCCTCAACTGTGTAGCAAGAGTCTGCCTAAAACAAACCTAAATAAATAAATTTAAATAAAATGTATCAGTTAGTTGTGCATTTATTTTACTTGTTAATCAATGATAGATATAAATATAAATAAGATTATTAAAATATGTTGTAAAACCCTTAATTAAAGAATGCTATCTCACCAGACAAACTGGCACACACCTATAATCCCAGCACACAGGAGGCTGAGGTAGGAAGATTGCTTCAAATTCCAGGCCAATCTGGGGTACAGAGTGAGACCATGTCTGAACAAACTAAAAACAAGAAAGACATAAAAGAGCTCTTTGACTTCTTTGGTTGTTATGCTGATATATTGATGCTGCTGCTGTTGTTTGAGGCAGTGTCTGTATCTATGGCCCAGGATGGCTTTGAATTCACTGTGTACCCCAGGCCAGCCTCAAACTCATGACCCTCCTGCCTCAGCCTCCAAGGGCTAAGATTACAGGTATATCCTACATCCTTAGCTTGGACATTTTTAAAGATATTAATACCATGAGGCATAATTCTAATTTTGTCCAACAAGCATATCGTTGTGAGTGTATAACACCCATATTTATTCTTTATAACATTTTTATTGATGAGTTATTCAATTTTATGATTTTTATTATATTAAACAATGAGTACTTAATAGGAAAAAATTAAAAAGTAACATATTTTTACTTTGGGGGGAGGGGGTTTGGATTCATTTTTTTTGGTACTGGGTATTGAACTCAAGACCTCATGCTTGCCAGGCACTGTGCCACTGAACTAAATCCCTAGCCTTTGAATTTTTAATATTTATTGTGCTTACAGTGCTGGGTGTGGTGGCTCACACCCGTAATCCCAGCACTTGGGAGGCAGAGGCAGGAGGACTGCCAAGAGTTTAAAATCAGCCTGCATTATGAAGTGAGTTCAAGGCCAGCCTGAACTACAAAGGGAGACCCTGTCTTAAAACAAAAGGGGGGGTGGGCCAGAGATTTAGCTCAGTGGTTCCGGCGCCTGCCTCGCAAGCGCAAGGTCCTGAGTTTGATCCCCAGTAACCACATATAATGCTGGGCATGGAGACACGCCCACCAACAATCAACACCGCATACCACAATGCCAGACGTGGTGGCTCACGCCTGTCATCCCAGCACTCGGGAGGCAGAGACAGGAGGATTGCTGAGTTCGCGGCAGCTTGCCTGGGCACCATAGTGAACTCAGGGCCAGCCTGAACTACAAAGCGAGACCCTGTCTCAAAAAGCAAAAAAAAAAAAAAAAAAAAAAAACCAAAAAAACCCCACAGAACTCTCCAACAAAAATAACCTTCACTTCAGTGATCGCTCTTAAGCAGTTAGTCTTCACACATGACAACAACACATTCCACACACACAAATTACTTACATGGACAGCTTTTTTCCCCTATGTGACAGGCCATTCATGTCACCTCTCTTCTCTTTCTAGTAGCTGACTTCCAGGATAAATTTCTAAATCAAAAGTATAATATGCATCTTCAAGACCATAAATTTTTATATCAAATTTTGAAGGCTTTTTTTGCATATACTGCCTGAAGGTACAATAACCATGAAATGCTGCAAGATATTCATCAATAATCATGTATTCAGATGGTTTATAAATTGCTTGACAACTAGACAAAGTTCTCAAACAATGAGTGGGTAACTGTCAGATTATCAGTCCTTTTTTTTTTTATGGTACCGGGGATTGAACTCCAGCCCTCGTGCTTCCAAGGAACATGTGGTACCACTTGAGCTAAATCCCCAGCCCTGTCCTTTTTCTGTTAGGTGGTTTTGCCATCAAAACAGTGAATTCTTGAAGAAAAACAAACCTCCTCAGTGTCTCTGTTATATTATGAACCTCAGCCCATACACTTCTCTTTTCCATGTTTTCCATTCCTGCGATTACCATGAGAAAGCCCTGCTAAGAACGGAGTGGGGGAGGCTGTGAACACTACCACCTCCAGAACAGTGCAGGACGCGCAGCGGCATGTGAGAAATCCACCGCTCCACAGGGGGCAGGGGAGCTCACGGCGCCCAAGAACTGTCTGTGGCAGCTGCCAGCACCTCTGGCTGGTAACGGAAGCAATCCTGACTGGGCTGTGGGCGGCGACAACAGAGCAGGAGTATCAGAATTGCCCGGGAGGGCTGTCCGCAGGCGGCTGCTGCTTGCTGTGTATCCAATAATTGAAGAGCACCAGCCTCGCCAGGAGCGGTGCCTCAGGCTTGTAACCCACCTACAGAGGGGCAAGCCAGGGGGGTGCAAGTTCAGGACAGTCTGCTCAATTTAGAAGGACCTCGTCTCAGGAAAAAAAAGTTTTCCAGTCACACACACACACACACACACACACACACACACACACGGTTGGCCAGGCATAGTCACGTCTTGCACGCCTGTAATCCCAGCACCAGGGAGGCCGAGGCAGGAAGATCGGTGCAATTGCAAGGCCAGTCTGGGCTGCATACCGAGGATGTGTCTCAAAAGAGAGAAGTGGCCAGACCACAAAGGAGCATGAAGTGTGGGGGCGGAAGGCAGCCCTCAGGAGGAAGAGCGGGCTGGGCGGGGCCTCTGGGCGGGAGGACCGGGCGGGAGCCCCCTTCTGCTCCAGAGTGAAAGCGGACTCCCCTTTCTTTAGCTCTCCCTCAATCTTCAGAAAAATCTGCCGGAATGCAGCCTGCAGACTGAAGAATGAACTCCCGCAGGGCAGCCCGGGACCTCTGGGGAGCGGTCGCCGCGGGCGGCCCTCGCGCCTCCGCCGCGGTTCCCGGGTGTGAAGGATGCCTGGGCCTTAGAGCGGGGAGGCCCAGGCCCCAGGACCAGGCCGCCCCTGCCGCCGCCTGCGCACCCCGGGGGCTCTGCCTCGGAGCTCCGCGGCTGCGGGGCCATCTGGGAGTGGAGGCTTCTCGGGGGGCACAGGCACCCTGAAGAAGTCAGGGTCCAACGTCCCGGGCGCGTCCGCCAGGCCAGGCCCTGTGCCCCAAGACCGAAGCCAAGGGAGGGCCAGAAAGCCTGGAAGCCGCGCGAGCGCCCAGGGCCCGGCTGTGCCTGGGCCCCGGCTGCCCGCCGTCCCCAGGCCCCAAGGGGCCCAGCAGCGCCCCCGCCGCCCTCGGCTTTGCCCTCCGTGCCTCCCTCCCTCTGCTGCCTCCGCAGGGCCCGCGGCGGGGGCCGAGTCTCCGAAGGGGCGGGGGCCGCGGAGGTTGCGGCGTCTCTGGTCAGGCCTCCCTCCGCCAGCCCCGCCGCAGCCCGCCCCAGGGAGGGTGATGGCGCCGTAGTCCCGGCCCTCAGGGTGGAGGCGCCCGCGCCCGGCGGGAGCCGCAGGGAGAGGCGCGGGAGGCCGCGCAGACGGGCGCCGCGCGGGGAGCCCTCAGCGCGGGACCGAGCCCGCTCACACCCCGAACACGGCCAGAGCGGCGGGGCCTGTTTGCTCCGAACAGTGAACAGCGGGCCGCGGCGGGAGGCGGACCTGGGTACCGAGGGCGGCCGGGGCTGCTGCTCCCGAGCGCCGGGAAAGGACGCCGTCGGCTCCGGGCTGGGGCGCCGCCCGGCCCCGCTGCGTCTGCGCTGCGCTCCGGGGGAGCCTCCTCCCCGCGCGCGGTACGAGCCCTCCGCAGGGTCGGAGCCGGACGGGCCCGGGGAGGGCGCGGCAGCTCGGGACGGCGCTGGCCGCCTGCGAGGCCTTCACTTCAGGCCCCACACAGCAAAACCAAAGGGAAAACCGTGAGCCGGGATTTGTTCCCTATCTGTGACCCCAGGCGTCTAGGAGGCTGAGGCAGGAGGCTTGCTAGTTTGAACCCAGCCTGGGCTATTGAATGACTGATCCAGACATAGTCTCAAAACAAAATGAATGAATGAAAAGGGCTGAAGATGTAGCTAAGTGTGAAGGCTCTGGGTTCAATTCCTAGTCCCAGAAAAATAAATACATAAAAATCGAAGAATTGTGCCCTCCGACCTACGCAGCCCCTCCCCTCATTCCTCTCATCAGAGCTGG
>PVIC010036008.1:0-18758 GCA_004025085.1 Thryonomys swinderianus
CCAGGGAGCAACATCTCCAGGCTTTTTAAATTTATTTATTTGGAAATAGGGTCTCAAAAAAAAAGTGGCTGAGTTATGCAAGCTAGGTTGGATTTGTAACCCTCCGGGCCCAGGCTCCCAGAGTGCTGAGATTACACATGTGTACCACCATGCCTGGCTAGTTCTCTGTATTTTCAAAGGACAATTTGGATCTGTGAAAGTCAAGGGCTTTTGGGTGCTGTATTCCTTCCTTTCCCCACCATGGATATTTTAGCCCGTTGTTTTCATCTTACTGTTGGGTACAGCATTGGCTTGGATCCTCTCATAGCATCCAGCTAAAGTACGATATTGGGCAGTTTCAATCTCCATGAAATGCTTGTGCGGCCTCCCTTTGATAACTAATTTCTTTGCCTGTGTTTTAATTCAGTTCAATGGTTTAAAATTTCAGAGACAATGAAATTCCCTTCCCTCCTATAATTAAACCTGACATAAATTCTCAGTCTCCCATAACATATGTAGAGTACACCGGCTACAGAGTAAGAAATTTCAACGCTAAGAGCACTGAGCACAGAGGTGTTATTGTTCAACACGACTTCATTCAGGCCTCAGCCTATGTGGTTTTGTTATGAGAGTTAGGTCATATTTTTAAAGGATATTTCACAGGGACTGAAAATTAATTTAGAATTGCTCATGCTCTTGATTCTGGTACCCACAAGAACAGTAATACCAAAGGAAGAAAGGTATTAACAGTTATCTCTTGCTTTCGTTCCACTCAAATTCTTTGTCTCCATACTTTCACCCCAACTCACTCCATATGTTTCAGCCTCTTCTTTCCACACTCCCTGGAAAATGTGCCTTTCTTACTCTGGATTTTCACTGTGTTATGCACCCTGCCTTTCTGCCTCCAGTCACGGGGTTTCAGCCTCTCCGACTGTGCTCTCCCTACCTTCTTCTACAAGAACCTGACATCTCCAGCCTGTTGCTGGTGACCTCCTCACCCAGTCATCCAGCCCCCGGCTCACACGGACCCAAATGTGTCAGGCAGGCAGATGTGTGTTGGGGGCGGTTAGAAGTGTGAGTAGTTGATGCTACAGATGTCACTTTCTCAGGCACTGGGGAAACCAGAAGAGACAGGACAGAACAGCTCACCTCATCCTGGAGAAAACTTCACAGGCAGTGATGGTTGAAGTCTGCAGATGGCCAATTCTCACAGAAACATACTCTGCTTTACTTACAGAGAATTTCACCCCCAGTAACCCTCAGAGCAGCTACTATTCTTACCTCACAGTCATATGCTGCCAACTCCACAGTATCAAATACAACTCAAGTCTAAATCATAATCTCACATCACAATCTCTGGTAGCTTTTGCTTTTCCTCATTTTCAGAATTATTACAACTAATTTTACTACAGATAATAATAATTTATTGCAACTAAGATCATCATGAATTTCTATACCCTCCCTCCTGCTTTCACAATTTTCTTGTGTGGATAGCCAACGTGATGGTGTTTATTATTGAAACCTTACAGTAAAGGGAGTTTTTTCCTGCTGCATCCTAGGACGCAATAATCATCTACATTAGTTTCTACATGCTAACTGACAAAGTCTCCTTTGGAGCAATCTTCTTTCTTCGTGCAGAAGCAAAAGAACTAGAGAGGGACAACTTGAATGAGGTAAAAACTTACAGAGGCTAGATTTCACAAGCAAAGTTTGGAACCTGAATTACATTATTTTTCTGGGAGATGCTTCTGTGAAGCTATTCAGACTCTATCCCATAGCGAAAGGGTTCCCAAACTTCCATGAACCACTGGTAGTTGTCAGCTATGCCAAAGTTATCTGCTATGTTCATCTTTTGCTTATTTACAAGATATCATAGCGATTGTAAAGCAACTAGGTATACCACACCCATGTACTGCTACTTACTTTAATGTAATTCAGGCACAACTTATTTTAGCCACAAGCAATACATACATTTTTAACACAATTTTTTTTATCACTTTTTATGTCCCCATTACCCTCCTTTCCCTCCCTTTTCTATCCACTTACTGGTCCCCTTTTCATATGGAAAACATCTGTTTCTCTGTTTCCCATTACCTAATTTTGCTCTTTAAATTATTTGGAACTTTGGTGCCCTCACATAA
This sequence comes from Thryonomys swinderianus, assembly GCA_004025085.1. Classification (NCBI taxonomy): domain Eukaryota; kingdom Metazoa; phylum Chordata; class Mammalia; order Rodentia; family Thryonomyidae; genus Thryonomys; species Thryonomys swinderianus. Next base: position 2,121 of record PVIC010036008.1, read on the forward strand.
GAGAAAACAAATGATATTTAACTTTGTATCTCTGATTTATTTCACTTAATATTATGGTCTCAAGGTACGTAATAAGATATTGAAGTCTCAAAGTATATAATAAGAAGACATGCAGTACAAAATGATTATTGCATAAGATATTAACTTTTTCTTTATACAACTGTAAATTTGACATTGTTAACAGAGCAGTTTTAAAAGAATCACCTTATATTTATGTAATATTGCTTCGTCAAATATATTCATTTAATATCTGTCTAACTCACACTTTTGAAATTTCTTAATAAAAAGTGAAAGCAGTCACAAAACAAAGAATGATGGCTACTAACCTTGAGGTTACACCAGTCTCCCAGGGACACATGTTGCTTCAGATTCATCCATCACCTGAGTTAAGGCAGAAGACAGTTACCAACCAGCTGAAGGATCTTTCTTCAGTGTCATTAGGGACTCATTTATCACGAAAGAACCTTTTGCAAAAAACTCCACAGTCAAGTTTGATGTGAGAGGCTTTGAGAAATGCAATCACACAGCAAAGTAGACTTAAGTTGTTGGTGATGTGTTTTGGTTTCTTCATATATAAAAAGGGAAAAACTCATGCTATATACTACTTGCAAGGCTATTAGAAATGACAGGGTGCATCTCACATTAAAAAGTTGATGTTCTACATTATTTATGTTTTAAAATATTTTGCAATAATAGAAGTTTAGTGCTTCTATCAGTTTATATTTGTAGTATATAGTGTTTTCAGTCCTTGTGTGGAGTTGGTGGATGTACAAACAGATTTTAATTCTTTTCCTCTTCTCCTCCCCTCCTTCCTCCATTGCTTGATCCTCTTTGAGAATGATCTATGTCCCTACTTCCTATGATCTTTCATTTGTTCTTTCTTTTGAGTCTGCTTTTTTGTTGTGTAAACATGTATCTGTGTATTACAAAAGATCTGAAAAAATATGTGTATCTTTTAATAGGATTGACCCCCCCCAGGAATGCTGGAATTGTAATTACATTTATTTTTAGTGTTCTAATAACTTTTTACAAAACAGTAGCCTTTAAAAATAAATTTTGTAGGGCAGGAGGGTTAGCTCAGTGGTTCCGGCGCCTGTTTCGCAAGCGCAAGGTCCCGAGTTCGATCTCGGGTAACCACATACAATGCTGGGCATGGAGACTCACGCCCACCAGCAATCAATACCACATACCACTGTGCCGGGCATGGTGGCTCACGCCTGTAATCCCAGCACTTGGGAGGATTGCTGAGTTCGAGGCTTGCCTGGGCTACATAGTGAGCTTAGAGCCAGCCTGAACTACAAAGCAAGACCCTGTCTCAAAAAATAAATAAATAAATAAATAAATAAACAAACAAACAAATAAATAAATAAATAAATTTTGTATTGTAAGAAAATATATTTATTTCCAGTTTTTATTTGCATTAGAACGTTACTTTTTTACTTTTCACATAAATTAGTCAAGATAAATAATACATGTAATGTATATACATACACATTCATCCACATAAATAAATTCAACACTGCAGTTATGACACATATATAGACTCCCTTGGAAACGTAGTAATTTTGTACTCCACCTGAAGTAGTCTGAGACAGAAAAAGAAAAATGTCATGACATCAAAGTGATTTTTCAGTTCACTAAATTTGTCAGAATATATTGTAAATGTGTCCGCATAGACAGAAACACTTTAGTATGAAATATCTTTAAAATGTGGAGAAGCATTTAGTGTAATACACAGCCGGATCCCACTTTCTGCGCACGCTCAGGCGCCCTTGAAAAAGACGAGGCTGGATCAAGAGCAAATCGTGTTTAGTTGGCACAAGTGTCAGAAGCAGAGGAAGTAAGTGCAGTGAAGTCCACTGTGCTCTCACGCAGCCCTCCAGGCTGGGGAAGGGTGGCTGCAGTTACCATCTTTGGTTCAAAGATGGATGCAGGGGAATGTGGTATCTTGACTGCTTTTTACTTCTCACTTCCTTTTCAAATGCCACCTCCCTGTGAATATGTCCTCTGCCTTGTCACGCATCACACTCTTTCTCTGGGTGGTGACACAACAGAACACAATAAACATCACGCGGAATATGGATTTCTTTTTTCTTTATGATTTTGTCAGCATCAATTCAATCGCAGAGTTAAATAAACATTAGCATGCGGTACTCAAAGGAAGGATGTGAAAGGAAAAGGATCATAAAGCTGATAATATATTTTTTAAAAATTTTACTTTGGGGGCCGGAGATTTAGCTCAGTGGTTCCAGTGCCTGCTTCACAAGCACAAGGTCCTGAGTTTGATCCCAGTAACCACATACAATGCTGGGCGTGGTGACTCACGCCCCAACACTCGGGAGGCAGAGACAGGAGGATTGCTGAGTTCCAGGCTTGCCTGGGCTAAATAGTGAGCTCAGGGCCAGCCTGAACTACAAAGCGAGACCCTGTCTCAAAAAAAAAAAAAAAATTTACTTCAGGGCTGGAGATTTAGCTCAGTGGTTCCGGCACCTGCCTCACAAGTGCAAGGTCCTGAGTTCAATCTTTGGTAACCACACACAATGCTGGACGTGGTGACTCATGCCCACCAGCAATCAGTACCACACACTGCAGTGCTGGGCGTGGTAGCTCACAGCTGTAATCCCAGCACTGAGGAGGCAAGACTCTATCTCAAAAGAAAAGAAAACAAACAAACAAATAAATTTACTTTGTTCCTTCATTCATTGTAACTGTGTCTTCCATTAGCTCCTTCCTCAGACCCATTGTATTAAATACCTGAAAATGGCCATAGTGGGAATATTCATCCACAGCAATAATTGGTTGGTTCAAATCTGATAGTAGTTTAATTTTGATTTATCATGCAAGCCTAAAATGCTAGAGAAAATATGAGCATTGCCAAATAAACTTTGAAAATATGTATTGTCTTCAGTATTACTTTGTGAATGTCAGGTAAAAATAATAAAATAGTCTTTCACTATTTGAGACTATTAACCAGTTCAGTCAAAAATTTGCTCATGTCATGAATGAATAAGTAAAGCTAAGAAATCAGGAGCTGTAGCTGGAGGCAGTTTGACTTTCATGAATAAAGTTTGCCTTAGGAAAAGGAGCAGTCTAACTGTGCATGCCACATCAGATTTAATGGCAATTAATTTACTGGAAAAAAGTTCATAAAGTGAAGTGCAATCATACATATCGCAATCATGGTGGTATTATGAACATAGCTGGGCTACGTATTTAAAGGGTTGGCAGAAATTGAGAAAAAGTATATTGTGAGAATTTATTATTTAAAATTTACTATGAGGAGTTCCCTGTCATCAATTATTTTAGTAAATTATGTCCTCCACTTTTTTTTACATCAGACAAAACTATAATAAATTTGCATGTGTATAAGTGTTCATATTGTTTTTAAATTTAGTAAGCATTTTCTAGAACATAATTGTACATAAGCATGTGTGTGTCCATGGTTAAGTCTCTTCTCTTTGACTGTAGATAGTAAATAATATGACTTATTGCCCAAACTGGAATACTCTTTTTTCTGGAAATTTCTAAAATCATAAATTGAAAAGTCACCTACTGATAGTTAATATTTGAATGTGTTTATTGTGCTGTTCATATACTTTTGTGCATACTTGTCCTTAGCAAAATGATACACAAAGTCTTTTCCCTCTAGTAAACTTACCGTTTCAGCATTCATTTTGGGCTGAGACACATCCAGCATCCACCCACTTGCTGTGTCACATAGGAAGTCATTTCCGTCTTTTCCCCTAGAACGCTCTGCACACTGTCCTTCGATCTTTAAAACCTCTGTGAATGTAGCTCTCAGGCCCCAGAACAGCATTACTCATTGGCCCAGTGAATTATGTATCTTTTACATCTCAACTAAGAAAAGTACTGTCAAAAAAGCATTTCTTGAACCTCACTAAACAAGTCTTATAATCCTGCTACAGGATCCCACATATCTCTACTTCCATGTCATAGGATTTTGGTATAATGTGTAATTAAGTTTAATGGGAAATTGAATATAATCTGTCTTTTGTACAGGCTAAAAATTCCACTGGTGTAATCAAGCTTTCTAGTTTCCCTACCTTGTTATTTCTATTGCTTGACAAAAATTAGCCTTCTTAAAATATTTAAGAAGCTAGGGCCAGGGATTTATCTCAGTGGTGGCCAATCTCATAGGTGGCCAATTGAGCAAAGAATTAGTGTTCATGAAATTAGTATTCAGAGATTCAAGAGATAAAATTTCTTTCAAAAGAATTAAGTAAACACTTTTCAGCGATAATTCCCAAAGTGAATGGTTTCTATTCCCTACCCAAAAATCAGGGATTGACAGATTAGATCAAAAACAAAACCCAATGGTATGCATACAAGAAAGACAATTAGGTCAAAAAGGATTTCAGAGTCTAAAAATCAAAGGAAAAATTATGACATTGCAGGTAAAATAAGCTCAAAGACAAGTCTCAGTAAAAATATTTAAACTAAGTGGACTTCAAGCCAAAATTGATCAAAAGAGAGAAAAATACTCATTACATATTTGATAAGTGTACAATTCAATAGAAAGGGGAAGGGTTGTATATACTATGTATGTATAATATAATATGCATAATGTATATATATGCATAAAATACCAATGTACCCAGCTTCCTAAAAAGAAGACAAACAAAAAAGTGGACATAATAAAACAGATAAACAGATGTAATTAAGGTGAGGGACTTCAATGCCTCACATAAAAAAATACAGATTAACTAGATGTAAAATTCAACAGAAATATTAAAGCTGGATTTAGCATCAAACAATGGACTTAAAAGAATTCTATAGAGTATTCTACCTCAAAACAACTGACTACTCATTCATCTCAACAGTACATAAAAGTTCCTCCAAAATAGGCCCTATAGAAGGACATAAAACATGCTAAAATAAATACAAAAGTATAAAAATTATCACATGCAAATTAGTAGACCATAGTGCAGTGAAACTAGAAATCAGTGGCAAAATAAGCAACCAGAATATGCATCAACATGGAGATTAAATAACACACTCTTAAATATGCAATAGCTCACATAAGAAATCAAGAAAGGAAGTAGTTCCCAGACTCAAAGGAAAATGGCAGTAAAACATAACAGAACCTCATTATTTACCCCTAAACCCCGTTTCCCTTTGAATATTTACCATTTCACAATCTCAATCATGCATTCTAGAACACAAAAACAACTTCAGTTTCTCAAAGATGAGAGAAAAAATTTGATGATTTAAAAAAAAAAAAGAAACAAAGCTTGTGTATATAAGGACCGGGGGGTGGGTAAGGTGGGGGAAGGGGGAAAACGAGAACTAAGTTGTGTCATATACTGGTACAAATTTCCAATGTGGAATGTAATTGTGATGTGTATATAAAATGTAGCAATAATAATTTTAAAAACCATAATTGAACCTATAGGACACTAGGAAATGTATCTGAAAACAGAAGTTTGCAGACATGAGTGACCACATTAGAACAAAGTAAGCCCAAATAAATAACCGAATGATTCCCCTGGGATCCTGGAAAAATAAGCACAATCTAAATCAAAAGCTAGTAAAAGAAAAGAAATTATAAATATCAGGATGGAAAACAATGAAATTGATTATAAAAAAACACAATTAATGAACTAAAGACTTTGTTCCTTAAAATAAATAAATAAAACAAGAAACCCTTAGTCAAATATTTTTTAATTTGAATCTTTATTAGTACATTATATATACACATCATAATCACACACAATGTTGAAAATTTGTACCCGTATAGGACACAATTAAATTATCATTTTCCCCATCTCCCCACCCACCCTACAACCCCCTGCCACTATATACATAAGCTCTGTTTTCCTTTTTTAATTACCATCATATATTTTCTTTGCCTTATCAAACTTTTAAAAGACTGAAATCAATAAAACTAGAAATGAAAAAAAAAAGGAAATCACAATGAAAACTGCCCCAAATCTAGAAAATTATTTGGTACTTCTTTGAAAATCTATCTTCTAATATATAGGAAAACTTAAAATAATGCATAGGTTTCTGGATACATATTAATTAACAAACTGAACAGGAATATAAAAAATTCTAAACCGTCCAATATTACGCAAAAAAAAAACAGTAGCAAAAATATATAAAACAGGATATAATGAATTCACTGCTGAATTCTAAAAAAGCCCTTCAGGGTCGATGTAAAACTAATATGCTCAAACTGAGTGAAACTTAAAGGAAAGGCCCTCTGCAAAACCTTTTCACAGGTGCTAGTATCACTTTGATTCAGAAAACAAGTGAAAACTTAAAATAAAATGGTCATTTCTGTATTGAACATAGACGTAAGAATCTTCAACAAGATACTGGCAGAATGAAATGAAAAAAAATTTGAAAGAGATGACACTTGTTGACTAAATAGGCTCTTCTTAAAATGCAAAGATGATTCAGTATACATAAATCAATAAATACAATATGTCAAATAAACAGATAGATAGAAGATCACATTATTATCTCAATAGATGTAGAAAAAATCCAAAGAATTTTGGCAAACTGCAACATTGACATAATAAAAACTATTTAGAAAATAGATATAGAAGGCCCTTCTTGGATTTAGATAAGAGCCATTTGTGACAAAGTTACCTACATAGATAAGTCATATTGATGGAAAAAATAATGAAGCATAAGAAAAAGGTGCTCTCTATTATCACTTTCAACACCATTATCAAAATTTTAGCCAGAGAAACCAGGTGACATGACCCTTTACTTAGAAGATCCAAATATTCTACCAAAAGACTCCTAGAACTAATAATCTAATTCAGGAAGACAGTGTGATGTGAAATCGACACACAAAATCCGTAGTTTTCCTGTACACCAAAAAAGAAGCCAATAAGAAGTTAATTAGGAATACGGTATCATCCACAGTATCTTAAAATTCAATATTTGAGAATTAACCCAACAAGGAAGTGGAATACCACTGAAAGGAAAATTGTAGCACAATGAAAAAGGGCATGGAAGAGGACACCAGAAAATGTACTATCATCCCCTGTTCCTGGATAGATAAAACCAGTATTGGCCATAGTAACAAAACTGATGCACAGATGTAATGCAATTCTGCTTTCCTCATAGAACTAGAAAAAACAATTCTAATAGTATGCAGAAAAAGACATGGACTAGAAAAACAAATCTAGGCAAGAAGAACAAACCAGGAGACATCACAATCTTGGTGATTGATTTTTATTACAAAGCCAAAGAGATAAACACAGCATGATTCTGTACCCAAAACAGACAGACAGCTCACAAAACAGAGGATGCCAAAACAGTCTCAGGCAAGTTTTCCATTTGATCTTTGACAATAGGTCCAAAAAATATGTGGTGGAGAAAAAAAATAGCATTTTTTTAATAAGCATGCTGAGAAAACTGGCTATACACATGCAGAAAATTTCTGTCACTGTTAAACTAAAATCAAAATTAAATAAATACATAAGTACTAGAATAGAAACAATCTGTAAGCATATGTAAGGGCTTTCTGGGCAGAACCCCAATCATACAGGAAATAACACTAAAAATAAACTGATGAGATTATATGAAATTAAAAAATCATTTACATTGCAAATGAAATAACTAATAGATTGAATGGCTCTTTGATGGAATGGGAAAATATTTGCCAAATACTCCTCAGGAAACTAATATGTAGAATATATGAAGATATAAAAAATGAGGCCCCAAATAATAGAAGGCAATCAAAAATGAAAAATTGAAATGAACATTTTTCAATAGAAGTATTAATGACCAATAAATACATGAAAAGGTTTTAACACCTGTTTATGTTAGAAAAAATTGTAAAGTAAAACAAAACTGAGACTCTGTCATACTCCAGACAAATGAAATAGGATTTTTAAAAATTCTTTATTGGTACAATTTATATACATCTCACAATCACACATAACATCGGGGAATTTGTACCAATATACGACACAAGTTAATTCTCATTTTTACCTATATCCCTACCCACCCACACTTCCCCACCCTCTATATACATGCTTTTTTATTTTCTTTCAGAGTCATATTTATTCCTTCCCCTCATTACATTCCCACACCAAATTTCCTTTGGAAATTTCCCATTCTACAAAAACTGTCATACTTTCTAGAGCTCATTTGCATCTACAGGTGCTCCTATCAAAAAAAAAAAAAGATCCGGTATTTGCCTACCTGTGATCTATTTATTTCACTCATTAGTGTGTCCTCCAGGTGAACCCATTTGCACATAAATGAATCAATCTTGTCATTCTTTATGGCAGAATAATACTCCATTTCATTAAAAAAAAACATCTATCCACTCTCCAGTTGGACATTTGGGTTGTTTCCAAGACTGAGCTACCACGAACTGAGCTGCTATGAACAATGGTGTACATCTGTCTTTCCAATGTGATTTTTTACATTCTTTTGGGTATATTCTTAGCAGGGCGATAGCAGGGTCAAATAGGAATTAATAGGAATTTTGTTTTTAAGTTGTTTTGTTGTTGTTGTTGTTTTTGAGACAGGGTCTCACTTTGTAGTTCAAGCTGACCCTGAATTCAAAATGTACCCCAGGCAAGCCTCAAACTCACAGCAATCCTCCTGCCTCTGTCTCCTGATTACTGGGATTATAGGCATGAGCCACCATGCCTGGCACTGCAGTATGTGGTTCCAGGAATCAAACTCGAGACCTTGTGCTTGCTAGGCAAATGTTGAACTACTGAGCTAAATAGCAGCCCAAGAATGAAATAAGTTTTAAAAATGCTGCCAGGGTGAGGGGGAAAACCTTTTGTTAGTAGGGATGTAAATGATCAAAACAACAACCAAAATAAGTATGGAAATTTCTAAAAGAAAAGAAAGACAAATTCTGTTCAACACATTCTCTTTCATGTATCTCCCTGATTATAGGAGGTGGTTTTTAATTCCAGAGGATCTTGATGAAGCACAATCAGGGTTTCTTCAACAAACAAAGTGAGAAACAGGAATTTTAATGAGAGAAAAGTCTACAATATGTGATTCACACACTAGATTTAGGGCAGGTCAGGAATCAATTAGATGAATATAAGTAATGAAGAATTGGGATTTCTCTTGCTGAACGCATGAAGCCTTCCTGTTAAGTACTTTGATAGTTCTATTCAAAACCATTAATTTGACCTTCAAGAATTGATAATACTTGAGTGACTTCATTTGCAAATTTCTCAGAACTAAATTTTCTCTTTCTAGGCTTCACTGTTTTCCAAGGAGCATTTTTTTTCTTTTTCTTTCTTTTCATTTTCTTACTTTTTTTTTTTTTTTAACAGTACTGGGGATTGAATTTGGGCCTTTCTGCTTCCAAGGTAGGCTTGATACCACTTGAGCTAAATCCAGGGCTAACATTTTATTTCTTATTCCATCTGTTTTATGGTAAATATTACTTACCTGAAATTTCTTTATTTAAATTTTGGCATAAAGATAGATTACATGCAGTTGTGAGAAATAATACAAGGAGAGACGTGCTGTACACTTGCTGAGTTTCTTTTAGTGGCAATAGCCTCCCTGAGTGTATATAGGAGAAATATAGCTCCCACCCTGCTAATATCAGATGTGCCAAGTTTGTGTCTTCTGAAACTGAAGAATAAATCAAAAGGGCAAATCAGGTTAGGAGTGGGAAAGTTTTGTTGAATGATAGCTCCTGAGAGGTGGGATTCAGAAAACAGTTGCTGCGGAAGCATGCTCTGTTGGGAATGATTTGTACAGAGAAGTCACAAGGGGGCGCTACAGCACAGGTCAGACTATAATCAACCTGTAGGATTGCAACTATAGCCGCTTAGCCAGTATTGATCCAATAAGGAAACAAGTCACATAGCAAAGGTAAAAGGAAAGAACAAAGATATTTGGGGGCAGTTTCTGGATGCTCTGGTCATAGACTGGAGGAACTGATGGCTCTATGAACTCCCTGGACCAGGTCGTGCTACCTCTACTATAATTCCCCGTTACCACTTATCCCATGGGGAGCCATGAAGGCAGGGCCATTCCATCTTTATTTTGAAGCCTGGCCTTGTTAAGATGCACCTCTAACCACAAATCTGTCTTTTTTTTTTTAAAAAAACTTTATTTTAATTTTTTGCTGACTTGCTTGAGAATCCTATTCCTTTCTTGTGAATTAAATTCTAGATAGTGGTTAACATCTCTTGAAATGTTTAGGCAAAGGGAACATAATAAAGATTTAAGATTTATAATCCACTCCTATTTTTCTGAAAATTTTAAAAAATCATAAGGGTGATTTAAAATTCTCTCAAATGAATTTTATGCATCAAATGATATGATCATATGACTCTAAAACTTTCATATGATGAGATATATTTACTCACTCTCTAATATCCAAGGAACCTAGGGTTCTTAGAATAAACTCCAATTTCACCATTGCGTGCTATGATATTTTGATATTGCTGAATTCTGTTTGCTACTATTCCGCTATATATTATGTTCCTATAGAGGGTGATCAGAGAATATTTTCTTTTGTTTACTCTCCAGACCATGGCTTGTTTTATGTACGTGTCTTGCTCCTGCCCTGTGCGCCTTCGCTCTATCCTGAGGTCCTGCTTCTATAAAAAGTACTATCATTTCTTCTCCAGCCTCCTACAAATACCCAGAACTTACTTATTTGGTTTGTTTCTTTCTTTTGTTCCTAGAGGTCCAACTCCCGACCTTGCACTTGCCAGGAGGCCCCTGTACCACTGATCTCAACCCTGGCCTGCCATTTCCTTAGTTTTAAACTATTACTTCATCACATTTAAACATTTTATGTTAGACGCAGAAAACATCTGAGAATTCTGACTAAACAATCTTTGCTCCAAAAGGAACACATATTTCTGTGATCACAGAATTTTCAAATTGTATTTTTAGTACTTTTTGTATTAACTAGTTTACATTGGTTATATTAGTAACACATACAAGATAAAGTTTCTCAATCATGCAGAATTTTTACAAGCAATTAGAGCTACTACCTCCCTATGCAATTGGTGTTTCCAGTTAAATCCTTTAGTCCTTTATATAGCATAAATAATTTACAGAGCATAAAGCTTTATAAAATGGTTTGTAAAGGATAAAGCAACTTACATACATAAAAACAGAATATATTAAACATTGTACTTTGATTAGTATTTACTTCCTCAAATACATTTAGATTTTAAGCACATTAGAAATGTAATAATCTGGAGAGGTATGGGTGGGAAGGGATGTGGGTAACAACGAGAATTAACTTGTGTCATATACTGTTACAAATTCCCCAATGTTATGTGTGATTGTGAGATGTATATAAAGTATACCAATAAAGAATTCAATTTAAAGAAAAAGAAATGTAATAATCATACCTTCTGTCCTCTAGCTTACTTTGCAAGAGAGAATTGACTTTTCTAGGTGCTCAACACCTACTTATTAAATATATAATTATGCATTTTGGTCATTTGGTTGTTTAACATCATTATGTACTTGTTAAATAAATGACGAAAATATTTGGAGTGGTTTTATATTATTATCAATGATGGAAAAGTTCCCAAACATGTTTTACAATTTCAACATGTTAAGAAAGAGACAAAAACTTGATAAACCTAACAATCCTCAAAGTAAACTGACTTTATTCTACACAGTATTTTCACATGTAACTCTAGAGTCAAAATGCCCTATTTTTACATTCATTACTAAATAATAGAAATTATTGTGACTGGTTGTTACCATTGCCCTGAGTAATATACCATTAGATATTTATGAACAAGAACAATGAAAGAAAGGAATTCTTCCATTTATTCTTCCATCATGACTATGCCTATGTATCTGAAAACTGTCAAGTCTCTTGTTTTATTTAAAGCAAAAAAAGTGCAAGATGTACAGGTAAAGGATGAACTATGAATTTCCATGACAGAAAATAGTCAAGAATTTCAGAACTGCAGGGATTAAAAGATATGGATAAATATTTATAAATTTGAACTAAAAAAAAACTGTCATCAACAGAACTCTCAAGAAGAAATTTCTGCTCAATATTTTCTTCTTTGTAAAGTCAGCCTGCTCCTTGAAGCTTAGATCTAAGAATGAAAATTACTTTCACTCCAGCATATTTCCTAATTCTCTTTTACTTTCTGGAAATAGGCTTTAAAATGTTGGTAAATTGAATTTTTAGTAACTTTTCTCCTTTTCCTTTTAACACAGTATTTAATGTTATATTTGCAAGGGTACTATGTATGGTAAGTTCAACCATTAAAACTGTAAATTGACTTTAAAATAAGTTCTAATATCTGTGTGGCTAGTACAAATGGTAACATCATTAAAATTTGTTGTTATATTGCAAGATTTTTAAATAACATGCAAAGTTCTGCAGCATCTACATATTTTTAGTAGTAGTGCTATTTAGTATTAATAAATACCATCAGTTAAGACTATGGGTCTGTTTTACCCCAATTCAACACAATTCAAACTAAATTATAGGTCCCTTAAATATGCATTGAGGAAGAAGTCACTAAAACAATAAAATGTTATTCCTATAAAATATAGGTAATTAGTTTCATGGATATGTTGCCTTTATGTAACATAAAATAGACATACTCTCTCAGAGATTCAATATTTAAAAAGCCAATACAACTGATTATAAAACAAATAATTTAAGTTCAGTGAATGGATAACTCATGACTATGTTACTTGAAAGCTTATGAGAAAAACTTTCTGTTTTCATCCAGATATGAATTAAAAATTATTTTAGTTCCTAGGCAGTCTAAAATGTGGAACATAAAGCAAAGCGTATAAAATGAGACATAAACAGTACTTCTTTTCAGCGCAATGAAACCATTACAGAAAATGTTAAGAATTATCCCTTGAACCCAAATCAAATCATAATCAAGAAAAAATTTCAGAGCCCCAGAGTCTCTGAGCCCCAGAGATCAGCAGGACATGGCACGGTCGTATGCGGACTGGGACTTGGGCAAGGCTGTCGCTGAGCGGCTCAGCCGGCACCTCTGCACAGCACTTGGGCCCTGGCCACCCACTGGACCACTGTGTGAAGAGAAGCCCAAAGGCTGCATCTTGGCAGTGAGTGGTGCAGGAACGCTGGGGCTTGCTCATAAAGGGAACAATCCAAGAGGAAAAAATGAACATCATAAATATATATGCACCAAATTTTAACACACTCAACTATATAAAGCAAGTATTAATGGACATTTGTTGTCTGGTCAGGCCGGTTACTGTCTCCGTTGTCTGACAACCTCAGGAGGCTAAGTAGGGATGCAGAGTCACAACTCCCAGATTCCAGGTTGTTCAAGAAGCTTTCTTTTTCTTTTTTTTTTAAATGGATGTTACAGGCATTTATATAGGATGGCTTGGGATGTAATTGGATGAGAGGGCGGGAGCAGTACTTGTGGTGGGGTGTAATTAGGCTCAAGGGCAGAAGTAGCCTTTAGCAATGTATAATTGGTCTGCATCATCCGCATCACCTGTGTCCACTGCATCACCTGTATCATCTGCATCACCTGTGTTGCTGTGGTTTCTAAGAGGGTTACTGTATCTATTTGTCTGCCGAGAAAGAGAGAGAGAGAAAAGAAGTGGAAGCACCTGGAGAAAGGTTTGGCCACAGACATTAAAAGCCAAATAAGCACTAATAGAATAGTAGTGGCTGACTGTAACACTCCATTGTCACAAATAAATCAACTAAACAAAAAATCAATAATAAAATACTAGAACTGAACCAAACTTTTGAACAAATGGATTTAATTGATGTCTATTCAGTATCCCACCACAAAAAATCAGAATATACATTCTTCTCAGCTATTCATGGGTCATTCTACAAAATAAACCATATGTTAGTTCACAGAATATGTTTAAATAAATGCAAATGAATTGAAGTTATCCCCTGTATACAGTCAGACCATGGTGCTTTGAAATTGAAGATCAATTGCAAAAGAAATTCCAAGAACTTCACAAATATGTGGAAGGTGAATAACCCTCTCCTGGATAACCAATAGTCACAGATGAAATTAAAGAAGAAATTGGCAAGTTTCTACAATGAAGGATAATGAGAGTGCAGCATACAGGTATCTATGGAACAGAACGAAAGACGTTCTATGAGGCAAATTTATACCAGTGAATGGAAGGAAAAAAATGGAAGGAAAAGGCCTAAATCAATGAAATTAGGAATGACAATGTTGCAACCACAACAGATTTAGCAGAAATCTAGAGGATAGTCAACACCTACTTCAAAAATCTGTTGTTCGATAGAATGAAAAACAGAGAAGAAATGGACAGGTTCCAAGACACATGTGGACTTCTACAGGTGAATAAAGAAGATGTAAAAATTCTAAATATTTGAATATCAATCAGTGAAATTGAAAATGTAATTAAAACTTATCAAAATGTTCTAGTTCTGATGCCTTCACTGCTGAGTTCTATAAGACATTTAGAGAAGAGCTAATGACACTACTTCCAAAATTCTTTGATGAAATTGAAAGGGAATCAAGACCCCAAATTCATTCCTCAAAGCAACTGTTACCTGAATTCCAAAAGCAGAGGAAGATCCAACCAAGAAAAAGGCTATAGACTAGTCTTCCTAATGAATATAGGTGCAAAAATTCTCAATAAGAAATCCCAGCACGTGGGAGGCAGAGACAGGAGGATTGCTGAGTTCGAAGCTTGCCTGGGCTACATAGTGAGCTCAGAGCCAGCCCGAACTACAAAGCGAGACCCTGTCTCAAAAAAAAAAAATCTCAATAAGATACCAGCAAACAAAGTGAAGTGGACCATCATGAAGGTCATATACCCTGACCAAGTTGGATTCATCCCAGGGATGCAAGGATGGTTCAACATAAGTAAATAAATAAATATAATACACTAGATTGATAAGCTGATGAAAAAAAAACCTATGGGCATCTCAAAAAAGGCAGAAAAAGCATTCAACCATATCCAACACCCTTTCATGATTAAAACCCTACAGAAATTGGAATACAAGGTCTTTATCTCAACCTGATAAATTCTATTTATAAAAAACCAACAATTAGGATCAAATTAAATGATCAAAAAGAGAAACTATTTATGCTAAGATCAAGAATAAGATAAAGATGTCCACTATCACTAATTTTGTTCACTATAGTTCTGGAAACATTAGCCACAACAATTAGACAAGAAAAAGAAATAAAGATAGGAAATGAAGAAGTTAAGCAGTCAAAGCTGTTACTATTTGCCAACGAGATGATACTATATATATAGAAGATACCCAAAAGTCAGCTAAAAAACTGCTTGATTTATTCACCAGGTTTAGTATTGCAGCCAGGTACAAGGTCAATTCCTAAAAGTCAATAACCTTCCTATGCACGTATAACAGACCCATGAAAGACAAATAAAAACAACTTCTTTCACAATAGAGCCACTGAAAATGAAATATCTAGGAATCAATCTAACAAATGCGATGAAAGACCTCTTCTCTGAACACTAGAGACTATGAAAAAGGAGATTGAATAGGGTATCAGGGAATGGAAAGACATCCCTTGTTCCAAGGTAGGCAGAACCAATATTGTCAAAATGGCCATACTTCCAAAACTGCCATATAGATTCAATACAGTCCTGAGTGAAATCCCAACAGCATATTTCAAAGCTAGAGAAAATAATCCAAAAACTCATTCAGAATCAGAAGAGAATTAAAATAACAAAAGCAATTCTAGGCAATAAGGGTATGGCAGGAGTACCACAATTCACAACTTGAAATTATACTAAAAAAACCACTGTGATAAAAACAGCATGGTACTGACCAGCAAATAGAACTGAGGATCAATGGAACAGGCTGGAAGAGGAAATACTACTCCAACCATAGTAAGCCTCATTTTAGACAAAGGAGTCAAACATTCTCAATGGAGGAAAGATAGCCTCTTTAGCCAATGGTGCTGGAAAAACTACGTTACAACTTGCCAAAGATTAAATCTGTATCCATGTCTTTCACCATACACTAAATTAAAATCAAAGTGGATTAGAGACCTAAGTAGTAAAACAGAAACACTACACTGGCATAGGGACTTTATGAACAAAACTACAGCAGCATGTGAACTAGCAGAAAGAATCAACTGAGATCTCATGTTATTAAAGCTTATTCATAGCAAGATAAACAACCAACATAGTGGATTAAAACTTTGTCACCAGCTGTTCCTCAGACAAAGAACTACTATCTAGATATACAAAATTAAAAAAAATCACCCCCCCACTTAAAGACACAATCCCAATATGACCATTTGAAATGAACATTTTTCAATTGAAATAAAAGCAGTGAAGAAACACATGAAAAAACGTTCAAAATTGCTGATTGTTTGAAAAATGCTGATGACAACAACACTGTGATTTCAACTCACTCCAGAAAGAATGACTGCTGTGAAGAAATCAAGCAATAGCAAATGCTAACAGGGGTGGGAAGAAAGGAGCCCTTCTCCATTGTTGGTGGGAATGTAAACTAATGCAACCACTGTGAAGATCAGTATTGAGATTCCTCAAAAAATTAGCATTACAGGCCCTATTTGACCCTCTGTTTCCCTTCTAGGTATATACATGAAAAAATTAAATGGATCATATCACAGTGACCTAGGCCCACCCATGTTTATAAGAGCTCAGTTTGTAATAGCTAAATTTTAGAAGCAGCCCAAATGCATG
>PVIC010036009.1:0-18779 GCA_004025085.1 Thryonomys swinderianus
TTTTTTTAAATAAATCTGATTTATGGGCATTGCCTATCTTTCTACGCTGTGGGGCACTGTCCAAAGTATTTGGAAAGTGCAAACCTAAGTAACGCTTTTGACATCGCTTGCATCTTGTGACACCCTCTGCATGACTATTAGGAAAGTTAGATTTACTCTTAGCTTTCTGCTTGTGCAATCAGATGGTGGCTCCAAAGGTGTCTTCATGCTGCATTCTAATAGTCCTCTCTTAATTTGCAGTTTTGGAAGACAACCAGGGTGCTCTCCTAGACTACTTTCTCAAGTTTTTATGACTATATATTTGTAACACACAGTAAATACATTCACTCTGGATGAATTGGGACATAACATATTATGTCTTAATCCTCTTTCCCTTCCCTTCTCTGTCTCCCGTTTCTCCTAAAGCAGAGAACCTTTCCATACTTTCAAAGAACTAAGTCTTTGATTTATTGATTCTCTGTATGATTATTTTAGTCTTAATTTCATTCATTGCCTCTCTGACCTTCATAATGTCTGTCCAGTATGACCCAAACCCTTTCACATCAACTCTTTATACTTCCAGGAAGTTGTAGACATGGGATCCTGAAGTCTCAGTACACACCAGTGCTTCTCGTGGTCTTTGTGTTATATCTGTCCATGTATACATAGCCATGTTTAATATGCCTTCTCTTTTCTTTCCTTCTTTCTTTCCAAATGATTCCGAGCAGAGCTGCCTAACTTCTTCCTCTAATTCCTATCTCTTTGCATGACTAGAAAAGACTTACCTTTAAATAGAGGAAAAGGAGGACAGGTTCATTCTCTAAGCTGTGTTTTTTATAACCTTTCCTGGCCTTGATGTGGAGCAGACATGCCAGAGAGGTTATTTTACTGCTGTCTTGACAGTCTCCTGATGCACCAACTGCTAGCCAAGCCCCAGAGTCCTTAAATAGTCCAAGTCAAGTATTCTTCATCAGAATGCCCCTTTTGGCCCAGGTGTGTGCTGAGCACCCTGTGGAAGTGTGTTTTTGATGAAGATGAGACTGTCAGCAATGGCTTGCCTGTACATGAAGAGGCAAGTGTCTTAAAATCAGGATGCCATGCCTGGTACAAGCACTGATGAGTCAGATGGCTTGGATTTAGGAAAAAACACTCATCAAGATTTTCTAAACCAGACAGCAGCATGGTCCCAGTCTCACTAAGAGATTCTCTGTGTCATAACTGATGAATCCGAATTCATCCTTTTCACCAGAAATTATGAAATGACCTACAGAAGAACTCAGTGTGAGTGCTGGCACCTAGGTTTTTATGAGTAGGTCCTGCTTCAACTTTCAATTGTGGACTGTTCACAACAGACAAACCATTTACGAGTGTAGACTATGAAACTACAGGTGTTTATTTACTAGGTTTTCTATGTGTTCGACTTCTGCCGGCTCTGTAGTTGTTCTTGTGAAAGACAAAAGAATTTATTATAGTAAGATACACTGTTAGTTTCCAAGAGATTGAAATCAAATGATTGGCAGGAGGATAATGAACTGGGTGTGAAAAAGTAGCCTGGAGGCCTACTGCATAGCGATTTGCATAGCAGAGCAGGACTGCTAAAAATGGAGGTTTTAAACCAGCATGGAGATACAGGTAGGAAAGTGCTAGTTGTGGAGACCAGGTGCCTCTTTCCTAACCTGACACATGGAGCAGGAACAAGCTCTGTGAAATGGCAGCTGAATGCAAAAATTAGAAGAGGGTCCTGAGGTCGAGGCAGCTGCAGAGGTGACGAGCAAGAGCCCAAGATGGGGCGGAAGAGGCACATTCTTCCAGCACACAGGTAGGGATGTAAATGGAATGGTGTGGGCGCTGGCACATCTGCAGCCAGGGAAATGGTAGATCAATCGATAAGGAGCTGAGGGGCACAGGCAGCAGGACAGACATCACACAGGCCCTCGTGGGAAAGCTGGAGGACTCTGCATGGACAGGTGTGCAAAACATCAAGGGAACTGCAGAAGTAGCTGGAAAAGGCTTGGGGTGGGAGCGGGGTTCTCACGGGGAAGTAGGTGCCCTAGACTGCTAAATCTCACCCTGTTTCTCAGGGCACCATTTTTTTTTTTTTTTGGTATGCACATGTTGGAGATAATTTTCTTGAGCTGAATTTTGTAATTTCTCCAACCTGTATGAAGAAAACAGTGGTGAGCCCATTCCTCCCTGGACATGGAAAGGAGTCAGAGAAAGAGCAGGCCGGGTGGAGGGGGAGGAGAGGCCAGGAATGCAAGTTAGCCCAGAGCCAAGGGGTGAGTATTGTATCATTTCCCACCTCTCTTTGTCTTATTGGAAAGCTTCAATTAATAAAATGACTTAAGAAGCTATAAACCTCTCGACTGAAAAGGAACGGGAAGAAAAGAAACGTTCTGCTGGAAGTTAGGTAACCTCGGTCAAGGACAATATGTTCTCACATGAAGTGCTACATTTGCCTGCAGGAGAGATTTCCAAGTGCTCACCAACTCGACCGATTATGGCCACTCTCTCCTTCTGGCCAAGTGAGGCGAAGGTCGAATGAATGGTTGATTACAGAGTAAGCAAGGGAGGCTGTCATCTGGAGACTCAGTCAACACGAGTCCCTCTTCCTTATTAGCAGCTATATCCACAGCTGCTGTTTCTAATCAAGAGATTATCAAATGAAGAAAGCATTTACGTGTTTAAATGAAACTTGTAACCTCCACCTTTATTTTTCTCTTTTATCGTATGACATTCTAACTACATCATACTTCTATTAATATAATCAGAAACCTGCAAAGATACAGGTAAGTACCTTCTCCTATTTACAGTGATTTCCACAGGCTGGGAAATAAAATTATTTAGAATTTTCTTTTTCTGAACTTTTTTTTTTTTTTGCAAAATTTTGTATAAGAAGATTAAGCCATCGCTTCTCGGCCTTTTGGCTAAGTTCAAGTGTAGAAGATTAAGCCAATATGAAAGAAAAATCTTTGTAGGTGTTGTTGTCTTGTGTTTCCCTCTATTCCCTCCAGAAATAACTGTAATTTTAGGAATATTAGACTACCAAGTTTTAGAATGAACAACAATTGCTTATGTCTTGCAATGAAGCTAGAAGTTTATACACTATCTTGACGTGTATATAAATAGAAGCTGAAGTTCCTGATTTCTTCCCTACCTATTGAAAAAATGCTAGTGAGTACCAGATCTGTTAACTCTTCTAGGAAAGAGAGTTCTGAAGAGCTATGTCTTTGTCTTTTATTGTTTCCAAAATCCTCATCTCTTTGTTTCTCCTTAGCAGCTCTCACCTTTAGTTGAATCAAATTATGTACTTCTTTCCCATTCACCAGTGTTTACCCTGCTTGCGTTCATTGTTTGCATTCATAATATCAGACAACAGAATCAAGTACAGAGCTATGTCATGAAACAACAAAAGAATCACGGGAAAAAATATAAATGATCACAGAGGAGTATGTCACCTTGATGATATTCTGTCAGCCTCTTATGGCCGATAAGAATTGTTACAGTCCTTTTCTCTAAAAGCTAAGTATTGTGATAGAAACAAATTAGACACAGGAGACCAGATTTACTATTGATCTGTGCAGTCATTTAGGTCCAAGACCATACAAAGGCTACACAGACACCTGAATAACTTTTTCTACCTCTCCAGGATGTGATCACTTGGAGTCTTATGAGAAATTTCCATCTGGAGTCTAAGTACTAAATAGCAGCTATTGTTAATATTATTTTAGTGGTTGCTGCTGTTTTTCACTCTGCAGTGAGGCTACCATATGTGACATTTTAAAAGATATTTCCTTCTAGTCCTACTTCAAGCGATTATAAGGTAAAAGGAGCCAATATCTCAGGTTTGCTTTAGCTTTGGCCTATTCCCTATTATTTTTGTTTTTCCTTTTCTTTTAAATTGAGATAATGTTTTGCCCTGTAACCTAGGCTGACCTGCAACTCATCATTATCCTCCTAGCATGGCCTCCTGAGCGCTGAAATTATAAGTGTATGCCACCGCCCCTGGCTGCCTATTCTCTATTCTGACTTCATGTCATTTCATGTTGAGAAAAAAAAAAACACATTATTTTGGTAAAAGTACTTTAGAAACTATAAAATATTCCAAATGACAGCAGTTTTGGTGGAATTTTGTTGGAAGTACAGAGCTTTGGATGTGAGAGAGGTAAATGATGAGGAAGACAGCGTGGAATGCTACAATTGATGATTAATAATAGTAATCGTTAGGAACAGGATTGGTAATGGTGTTGATAATTACCATCAGTCCTCACAGACTGGGACGGGGGCATCCGCAGGCCTCCCGTGTGTTGGAGAGATGTGGACTGCTCCAACTGGGGAATCCCATGGAAGTTCTTGGGCTGTGGTTTTCGGAAGCACCAACTGAACTCTCCAGTGTGGTCCTGGGGCCACCTGTGGACTGCAGCCCGTGGTTCAGGTGGACCACCTTCAAGCTGGTGTCTTGGCAGGAATCCGTACTGTGGGTACTCAGTCCGGTAGATGCAGGAGTCTTACTTTTGTTCCCGTGTGCTGACTTCCCTGCTGTCTGTCACTAAGCTGACACCCACTGCTGGACCCCCGGTTTCCAGGGAGAAGTTACGGGTGCGTTTCCTGTTCCCGCGGTGACTTTGTGACTTCAGGTGAGTCACAAGAGCAGGTCGTGCAGTGGAGACCCTTTCTTCCCCTTTGCCTCCCTCTGACAGGCGCTGTCAGCACTGGAGAGTTGCAAGCTCCTCAAAATATAGACTTAAAGTAATAACTATAATTAATACTAGTAATTAAGTGCCATTTCAGTGAGTCACCTATAAATTAGAAATTCAGAGATAATTTTTTTCAAACTTCTCCCTGAACCTTACTGGATCTTGCTCATCTCAAAAGTTATGTTTCAAATAAAATGCTCTTGGGAAGAGAGCAATAAGAAATTTTTCCATCTTATATCTAACACAACTGGTGGTTTGGTATTGGTAAAATAAATATTTCACCTAAATCACAAAGAAAAAAAGCAGCAGTACAAATTTTATAAGATAGACCAATACCTGTAATTATGCCAATACTGATATTTTTGCTTTTAAATTCCTTCAATATTCAAAAGGGCAGCTTATCTCTAAAAAACGTTTCCTTTTTCCTTCTCCAATAACAAATGGGTGGGTAGTTCAAACCTTTGTACTTTGTCTTTGAAGCAAGTGCCCGAAAGCAGTAAGATCTGTTTCTTCAGCTATGATTTTCAGATTTTTAAAATTTCCCCCATCAAGTTTAAGATCTGTGTGCAGAAACAAGATATCTGCCAATACTCATCTCTTCAGCAGATAGAGCCAAAGTTAATTTATTAAATGCAACAAACTGTTCTGGTGTATTCCCCTTGTGCCCAATTATCTCACATTCCTGTAGTATAAAGTAGATTTATGGAGACTATTGAGACACTGCAGTGGTTATTTATTTTTCAGAATTTAATAAGAAGGAAGGGGAAGGTCTTTCCTCCTAGACCAGGAGGCAGAATTAGACCTGACATTGTACTTTATCCATTTTCATAATTTGAAAATATTCCACAATGCAGGCATCTATTTCTCTGTGCACACAGGTGACTACAGAAGTTGCTGAGGAAATCAGAAAATCTCACCCTTTTTAGACCTGAATTCACCTACTTGCAAGGTTTCATTTACTGCAAAATACAGGCACAGTTACATCAGCTTTTCTCCTCATCAAATTCAACAGTACTTTCCAGTCCTAATGGGGCCCAACGTGTTCTTTTTTTTTTTTTTTTTTTTGCTTTTTGGAGACAGGGTCTCGCTTTGTAGTTCAGGCTGGCCCTGAGCTCACTATGGTGCCCAGGCAAGCCGCCGCGAACTCAGCAATCCTCCTGCCTCTGCCTCCCGAGTGCTGGGATGACAGGCGTGAGCCACCACGCCCGGCATTGTGGTATGCGGTGTTGATTGTTGGTGGGCATGTCTCCACACCCAGCATTCTATGTGGTTACTGGGGATCGAACTCAGGACCTTGCGCTTGCGAGGCAGGCACCAGAACCACTGAGCTAACCCTCCGGCCCCCAACGTGTTGTTGTAGCAGGTAAAATGTATATCTGCCTACAGCCTCCATTGAGGTAGATGCCATGCTGTGTTGATGTCCTAAATCATTGGGAAATGTATACCTTTCACATCATTTTCACTTTGAGAAAGACCTAGAAGTCACGTGGTCCTAGATCTGGCAAATAAGATGGGTAAGGTAAAAGTCTGCAAACCTGACTTTCCATTGAATGGCAGTCCGCAGCAGCATTCACTGTATTTTTTTTAATCATGTATGATAAAGACATGAAGAATGGACTTCCACAAATGCCTTACAATGGGGCAAAAATGATAAAATAAGTGTGTTTGAAGGAACAAGGAATATTTTGAAGGGATTAATAATGTGTCTTTGGGCCGGAGGGTTAGCTCAGTGGTTCCGGCACCTGCCTCGCAAGTGCAAGGACCTGAGTTCGATCCCCGGTAACCACATATAATGCTGGGCATGGAGACACACCCACCAACAATCAACACCACATACCACAGTGCCGGACGTGGTGGCTCATGCCTGTAATCCCAGCACTCGGGAGGCAGAGACAGGAGGATTGCTGAGTTCGCGGTGGCTTGCCTGGGCACCATAGTGAGCTCAGGGCCAGCCTGAACTACAAAGTGAGACCCTGTCTCCAAAAAGCAAAAATAAATAAATAATGTGTCTTTTACTGTAATAATTTTTAATATAAATGCTCATATATTTTGATTGCATCTTGTATCACTACCAGTAAAATTTTCTAATTTTCATCACTACAGATTCTATGCTTACATTATGATTTTATTTTAAAGATGATGGATGTTGGGAAGAGACACAGTTACTGATTCCTAGAGTTTTAATAAATGCAGCACAGAACAGTTAGAAGCAGGAGCCACTGCATCTGAAATCACTATGTTCCTCCTCCTGCAGATGGTGATTTGTTAAGATACAATACAGTCATCACCACTCTATTTTTTAGAAGCTGTAGCCGTAGGTGACCCACTAATGTACAGGTGAAAATTGTTCATGAAGAAAAACTAGCAAAACCAATAACTACACGATACTGTGTATAGTACTAAAATTGAAGCCTATGGGGAAAAAGATAGGTACACACTAAAGTCAGATTTGGAAAGGGAATTTTGGGTTTGCAAGGCCCAGTGTAAGACTACATATACATATTTACCTAGGTTAAATGTGTTCCTGGGAGATGTGATGAAAAATCCAGGCTTACTACTTTTTCTTCCAATTTATCATTGTTATGGAAATAATCAGCCCCAGAATGAATCAGAATCATTATTAAGAAATATGGTTTCACACTTTTAAATAATACATTTCATAATATTAATTTAAATGTATTCTCTTTTTCAGTTTTATTAGAATTCTAATTTTTCCTCACTTTTTTCCTTTTCTAACAAGTCAGGACATTGTTGTTTAGTCTGTAAAGTTTTCTTGTAGGATTGAGTAGAAAGCTGTTGGTGTATTTATACTTTTTATTATAAAATTCAGCTTTGACTGCATGTTTGCATTTGTGTTTTAGATGTCAGGATGGTCACTCCTTTCCCTTCTTATCCAAGTGAAATTTTCCTCATTGCTGAGTCAATATTCCTAAACAAAAATTGGTAACCAGATGAACATCCCGTGTTATGATGAGTAAACAAATTTCCTCTCTCCCTCTTGCCCTGCATCGGTCACATCATCTGTCAATCACTAGAAATCACCATATGCAGCAAATTGACACCAGGACACAATATCCTGATCATTAGATCATCAGGTTCACCTTTTCCTTCTAAGTGTTCCTTTATTTTTGTTACGTTTGTGTTCGTTTTTTATTTTGGATAAAGCATTTGATGCAGGAATAAATTGCACTGTGGCTAATACTTACCTTTCTAGTAATGAAACAGGCAAAGAAGATTCCCAGGATGCTTTTTGTTGAGCACCCCCAGAACCCTTTTCTCCAACTCTGCAGCAGTCAAGGAACTCTGAATGCCTCTTCTCTACTTACTGAAGACAGCTGTCAACAGGCAAAGGACCGTCCCTACCTTCTGCTCTGTGAAAACTGAGTCTTTCCCACAGGATAACTCCTTGGCTTTGTGAGTGACATTTCTACTGAGGAAGCTTGGGACCTTCAGTGGAGAATCTGGCACTGAAAAGACAGAGGGGGAGGGGAGGGGAGGGGAGAGACTAGCTCGTTGTCAGTTCTTAGTAAACTGTAGGTAATGCTAGAGGAGCAGAAGAAAAAAATATGTTAATTTCTAGTTTTTGTCATGAGTTTTACACAAGTCAAGTTTCAGCATGTCTTCTGAGATCTGTCCCAGCAGGGGCTTCCATCTTGGTTCACCAAACATCAACAGAAATGGGGAACAAAAATCCTAAAAATGAGACCCGTGTCTCCCTGCTCTATTTCACAGTCTTTCTCTCCTAGTAGGGCCCCAGAGGGAAACTATGCCAGAAATGTAAATTATGTAGTGGGAAAATGATCTAGAATGTTCCCTCATAGGCTTTCCTAAGGCAAGAGTTTCATACTGGAGCCTCTCATGCCAAATATTCAACATTGCTCAAGACAACTTCAGTGAGATTGCAAGTGGCAGAAACCTAATTCAATCTAGTTTAAGTCAAAAGAACCAAAGGAAGAATTTCTTGGAAGTGTACCACCTGGGTCCTGGGACTTGAAGTCTCTCCTTGGCAATGCGTGGTACTCCTTCTCCAGATGGTTCCCAATACTCTGCGCCTACATGGATCTTCAAACCTGCCATGTAGAGAAAGAGAACTGTCTCCGTCAATAGCTCTGGCAGGGCCTGAGAGAGCGCTGTGCCTAGTCTAGGCTGAATCACATACTCATTCTTATCAGTGTTTTTAGCCAGCGAGACCAGTAGCTGGAAATGAATTAAGTGTTCACTCTAAACGCCAGCGGGGAAAGGCGAAGATGAGAGCTTTGGGAATCACTTGGGCTGAAACATATGACTGACTATCCCGTCAGTTCCCAAATGGGCTGTGAGGCCTACAGGAAGATAAACATGCATCAGTGGAGAGCCATGTTGGTGCCTTCACTGGAGACCAAAAGGAAAGAAAGCCTCTTGATTTTCAGAGAAATAAAGGGTCTGCGCCAAGTCTTGTACCAGTTCCCAGCATTACTGTTTCTGGGAACTGGAAAATAGAAGTGAAGTTTGGATTTTGGACACTCAACAAATTTTAAAAATGTCATTGGTTTATCTGGTCCTAAGTAGGATTGTGAATTCAGTGGTGTTTGGGTTCTTTATCTCTCGTCTGCTCCCTCTCTTCTTTCCCTTTCAGACACTTTCTATCAAAGTACTTATGGATTCAAAACCATGTGACCTTGGTGCCCCACACCTGGGTGATGCATGGACACCCCACCCCATTCCCTCCCCGGATGACCTGTCCTGTGACTTAAGATCTTCAAGGGAACCAGTGACTAACACCAAGTGAAATAAGTATCATTTGGAAACAGATAAGATACTACTGACATTTTATTGTATGACTTCCAGACTTTGGAATTTGGGATTTTCACAGACTGGGGGGAAAGATAGAAAAAGTAAGTGGGGAGAAAGGTAGAAAAAAGGAAGAGGAAAAGGGTGTGGAATAGGAGGAGGAGAGGAAAAAGAACAAAAGGAAGAGGTGGTGGGGTGAAAAAAAAAGGGAGGGCAAAGAAATAAAGGGGAGGGGAAGTGAAGGGAAGGGAAGGAAAAACAGGACAGATTTACATGCCTTCACCATTTTATTTCACCAAGCCAAGAATCTCAAGAATAACCATAATGAAACTATTGAATATCACCAATATTTTATTTTTAAAAGGGATATTTA
This sequence comes from Thryonomys swinderianus, assembly GCA_004025085.1. Taxonomy (NCBI): domain Eukaryota; kingdom Metazoa; phylum Chordata; class Mammalia; order Rodentia; family Thryonomyidae; genus Thryonomys; species Thryonomys swinderianus. The sequence goes on from PVIC010036009.1 coordinate 9,820, forward strand.
AATGCCACAATATTTGGAAAGGGTCCACTTAACAAATAAAAGAAAATCCATGAAATTTATTAAAAATTACAACTTTTTTTGGACCTCTGTGAAAAATTCTGAATTAACCAGAGAACATTCCACAGCCCTTGCTGAAGACAAACACCTGGAGTCGTCAGCATTACTGCAAAGGGTTTAATGACACATATTCAGGGGCCATGCCTCTTTAGTGGGGAAATTTTATGTCACCAGGCCCTCGTTCCCCAGAGATAGGTCATTCTTTCTGTTTCTAAAGACTTGGCCTTGCTTCCAGGGCATGGTTGAGTTCATACATCAGAATCATCCCTAGTGAACCCCTTTCCTCCTTCTGCATATTACTATTTTCTTCACAGGAGGAGAAAATGTGGCTCAGGAGGGGAAGACATTTGTCTAATATCACAATCTGCAACTTTATCATACAATCGAGCCAGAACTTCTATAAACCAGGACTGAACTGGCCTTCACAGGAGAGGAAAGGATAAGACTCTGGCGGATGAATCTAAGTGATTGGTGTGTAGAAGAGGCCACAGGAGAAGAGAGGAGTCAGGACCAGCAGGGACAGCACTGCAGCAAGAAAGATAGATGTCAAGGTGAATTCTCAGGCTACCCATCAGGACGGTATGTCTAGATGTGAGGGTTGGCGGTGTCTCAGAAGTTCCCATGAAGTTCAAGCTAGATTCAATACCAGAAATTGAATTACTAAGCTAGTTATCAAGACAGGAATGTGTGTGCTGGGGAGCATGCTCTGGATGTGAGTTCCTGGCAATGAGGAGTCAGGTTAACAGGGGTAGAAGCAAGATCCTTCTGATAGGAGAATGAACAGGCTAACGGTGGAAATTGTGTTTTACATTACAAACCTGAGAAATATAGGAAATGGTGAGTAGAATGTTAGCCTATTTAAATGCTGATGTCTCTCAATATTTTCTTGTCACTTGAATGCTATACTAGTCGCTGTGTTAGAGAAGATATAGTTACACTCAAAGGCATATTGGGTGAGAAGGCATGGTGGTGCATCCCTGTAGGCCTAGCATTCTTGGAGAAAGATGCAGGAGGGTGGCAAGTTCAAGCCAAACCAGGGCAATTTAGCAATTTAATGAGATACTATCACAAGAAATCCCTAGTGCCAAAAGAACAGGAAGGGAGACGGTAGAAACATAAATTTAGTAGGAAAAAAAATTAGGTGGAATAATAGAGAAATATAAAGACTGGTTCTTAGGGAAACTTGAAATTACCTAAATATATGGTAACAGGGCTTAATGAAAGTATTTATTAAAAGATTTCAATATTAAGCCCAGGCAGAAGAGGAAGGGCATTTTGTACATGAAGCTCAAAATGCACTGTGTAAGTAACAATGGAAGGACAAAGCCTGTGGTTCCTTAAACGTCTTGAAATCTAAGAGACTCATAGTTTCATCAAGTCGACTAAGAAATACCAAGGATGAATTAGGCCTGAACCTAAGAAAGGTGGGTGGTATCTCAGCTTAGGAACGACACAGCTACTTGAGAAATTGAAAAGATTAAAAGGAGCAGCTCAGACTGAGTTTCAAGGAAACTAGACAAGACCTAGGAAAGGTGACTCTCACAGAGGAACAGAGCCAGTGAAGAGCAACCAGTAACCCTTCAGCGATTTCAGAGCACTGGAAGTTGCAGCTCAGGATTAACTTCGCCTTGAAAGATCCTTCAGCTATTTCATCTGTAAAATGATGAATTTCATCTTGGGGGAGTAGAGTGAGAAACCGAAGCTCTGTCACTTATTTCTTCCAGGATATAGCAGCTCCCTGGATATGGGAAATCTTGGGTGAAACTATCCAAAATCAAAACAAGTGAAATAGTTCTGTGACATTCATAGTTAAACTTTCCTATCTCTCATGACACAAACAATGCTTGGAGCGCGGTCATTACTGGAAATTCATGAAATGAACCCTTTTTACTGGGGTCAGTGTTTACTACAATCCTGATTGTTTCAGAAAGAAAACTTTATGAAAGGAAATCAAGAGCATTTCTCCAACTCCACGAGTCCTGCAATAACAGGAAACAAAACTCCTATTTCTGTAGTTTGCCAGATAAGACCTCAATAGTAGATTATTTTGAAGTCATGTGGCGAATACTGTTAAAGACATAAATTACTGTGTATTGCACAGTCTTGGCTGGGCAACTTACATTGTAGCTTCTGTTTCTGGGAGGGGAGGCTTGTATACACCTGTCATTACTCTAGAAAATGCTAAAAAGTGATGAATTGGCAAAGGAGGTCCTGCTGCTGAGAGACCCAGCTGTGGTCACACTACAGCTGGGTTCTGTACACTCCAGACTGAATTTGAGGTAGAGGAAAGACCAGTTTACTATGCAGTTGCAAGCAATTGCTGGTTTCCTTCCCCAAGAACACTACATCTCACAGGCTCCCCAAAGTAGAAGAAACAACAGCAAAGGTGCTAGAGCATCCAGAGAGCAAGGGCAGATCGCTCGGTCTGAATTTCCCGGCTCTGGGAACTTGACATGGACGCAGAGATCTTAAAGGATAGTGACAGGGCACTTTGATCCTGAGATAGTGCTTTCAGTGACGTTCCTGATAAAGTCAGGTGTTTGCAGGGGAAAGTAGAGCCAGTTGACAGGGTGCCGATGACTGGTTATAGTCCAGACTTGGTTGCCACCTCCAGCCTTCCCTAGGTCTTCCACAGAATCGAGAACTCAGTGCTTTAGAGATCTAGATCTTTCCATGTGAAAGGAAGTGGCTCACTCAGTTTAGTCTAGGGCATATTTTCTCATTACAAATCTTATCATTCAAGTACTATAGTTAGTCTGTGACAATGTGTTTCCCCAAGTTTTTCACCAGACATGTTGCAATAGCAAACCTAATCAGGTAGGTATGTGTATTTCATTTTAAAGTTTATCCTTTCAGCAGCTTTGAAAAGACCAGAGAAGTGAAGTCAGAAAACTAGAAGGTCATGCAAGACACAAATCTCTCCAAACACACCTAAGCATATGCTGATAGTGAAATATGTACTCTGAAGGATTTCTTAAGTTATAATGTGAAGGGTCTTTTATGGTCATGATCTTCAGCTTTTTATTCATGACAACTGGTTATTGGCTTCCTTGTTTGCTAAGACATCACTGATGTCATTTCTGGTTGACAAGGCTCAGTGAAAAGAATTTTTAATATGTGGTTAAGTCAATAATTGCGAAATGTTATTAGTCCATCCAAGTAGTAGTGAGTGAGATTAATGGCTTTGTTGAGTATATTATTGCCACAACATTAAGGAAATATAAAGATGTAAGATAATACTTCACAAACCAATTTCCAAACTCAGATGAAATTTCTACTAACACTTTACTGCTTTTTGTTGTGCAGTTTACATTTTCCCTATTCTAGACAGCACTTAGGTACAATTTGGGTCTTGACTTTATTTCACTTAGCTGTACATTAGAAGTAGTTCCTATGCTATTGAAATCCTATGCAAAGATAATTTTTTATGAAATATGAGTAAGTCATAATTAACATGTCAAGATTGTATGCAATGTTTCTTATTATAAATAGTTTTATGTAAAATATACCTGCAAACAAATCTGTTTCCTTTTCCTTTTGATTTCACAGAAATTCTTAGGAGTGACATAATAAGGGTAAACACATAACTTTTGTAGAATTTGTGATATTTGTTGCCAAGCTGCTAAATGTAAAGATTATTCCAACTTATACCCCAGTGAAAGTATATGAAATTTCAAAAGACAATATCCTTAGTTTTCATTAATATGGTCTAGAGATTTTATACTTATGGAATATATTTAGTAAATAAAATGATTAGGTATTTTTGGTTAAGATAAAGTATCTTTAGAGTAAAAGCATAAAATTTAAAAAGTATACTTAAAATATATAACTAGAGAAATATTGCAGGTAATCTTTTGGAGTCCTTTTCTTTAACAATAAAAATAAACCCTATTTACATCCATTTTAATGGGCTGCCAAATACTCTCATAAATTCACCTTGTATTAATCACATGAACTTCAGCAATTTATTCTGAAATAGCTCCAGGCTTACCAGAAACCTTTAAATGCAGTCAGATGCAAAAAACTTTCATAAAATTATTTTGCATTGTAAATTTATTTTGTGCATTAGTCTTAAAATTTATACTTGTGGCAAAGAATGCTCCTCTAAAGCTCGCTAAAGAATAGACTGAAGATTGTATTTGTGAACCTAAAGAACATTTTACATGTGCTTTCATTCTTGGTCATGGTTTAATGCGAATGGTGATTTTCTTCTTTCTGATATCTGTGTTGTGCTCAGGTAAATAAAATTAAGGACATTACCTAAAACATAGGAACACCAGGACAAAGGTTAACAGACAGAGCATCAAATTAAATCAATTGATTAGAAACATTGACAAAAGCATAAAATGTGTAGCTGGTTTCCTTTGGTTAAAGAGAAAAGCTGGAAATTTCAGACCATTGAATGAGAAAAGAAAACTTGAACTTCAAAACAATTAGGTCTTCTTATTAGTTACCCAGGAGTGAGCTTCAGAGGCAGAAATGTCAACTAGGAAGGCAGACTTGCCTGCAAACAAATGCTTCTCCTCCTCCTCCTCCTCCTCCTCCTCTTCTTCCTCTTCCTCTTCCTCTTCTTCTTCTGCTTCTTCTTCTCCTTATTTTTAATTCTCATTTTTACCCATATCCCTACCCACCCACAACTCCCACCCCTTATATACATGCTATTCCCTTTTCCTTCCAAACCATATTTATTCTTTCCCCTCATTACATTCCCCCACCACATTCCCTTTGAATATTTCCTATTTTACAAAATCTGTCATACATTCTAGAACTCATTTACATCTACAGGTTTTCATACCAGAGAAAAGATATGGTATTTACATATCTGTGAGCTATTTATTTCACTTATTAGTGTGTTCTCAGGGTATATCCATTTGCACATAAATGAATGAAACTTGTCTTTCTTTCTTTCTCTCTCTTTCTCTCTCTCTCTTTCTTTCTCTTTCTTTCTTTCTTTCTCTCTCTCTTTCTCTTTCTTTCTTTCTCTCTTTCTTTTTCTTTCTTTCCTTCTTTCCTTCTTTCCTTCTTTCTTCCTTCCTTCCTTCCTTCCTTCTTCCTTCCTTCCTTCCTTCCTTCCTTCCTTCCTTCCTTCCTTCCTTCCTTCCTTCTGACAAGGTCTCGTCTTCTAGTTCAGGCTGGCCCTGAGCTCTCTATGTAGCCCAGGCAAGCCTCAAACTCAGCAATCCTCCTGTCTCTGCCTCCTGAGTGCTGGGATTACAGGCATGAGCCACCACGCTAGGCACTGTGGTATGTGGTATTGATTGCTGGTGGGCATGAGTCACCACACCCAGCATTGTATGTGGTTACCGGGGATTGAACTCAGGACCTTGCACTTGTGAGGCAGGTGCCAGAACCACTGAGCTAAATCTCCAGCCCAAACTTGTCATTCTTTATGGCAGAGTAATACTCCATTTTATTTTTTAAAAAACCACATCTTCTTTATCCAGTCTCCAGTTGATGGGCATCTGGGTTGTTTTCAAGATTGGGGTATCACAAACTGAGCTGCTATGAACATGGATGTACATATGCCTTTACAATATGGTCCTTTGAATTCCTTCAAGTATATTTGTAGCAGGGTCAAATGGACCCTCTAATCCTAGTTTTCTGAGGAATCTCCACATTGATCTCCACAATGGCTGTGCAAGTCTACAATCCCATCAGCAGTGGAGAAAGGTTCTTTCTCTCCACAGCATTTATTGCTGGTTGATTTTGCAATAGCAGTCATTCTTTGTAGAGTGAGATAAAATCTCAGTGTTGTTTTCATCTGCATCTCTCAAATGACCAGTGATATTGAACATTTCTTCATATGCTTCTTAGCTGCTTTTACTTCTGCTTCTGAGAAGTGTCTGTTCATTTCAGATGCCCATTTTTTGAATTGGGTCTTTAAACTTTAAACTGATTTGTTTAAGTTCTTTATATATTCTAGATAGTAGCCCTTTGTCTGACAACCAGCTAGTAAAGATTTTTTTCCCATGTTGTTGGTTGTCATTTAGTGGTACCAGTGGTTTCTTTTGCTGTGCAGAAGCTTTTTAGTAGGATGAGATCTCATTTGTGGATTCTTTCTGCTAGTTCTTGTGCTATAGAGGTTTTGTTCATAAAGTCTCTGCCTAACAGGACTCTGCAAAAGGAGATAGAAGAGGATATCATAAAATGGAAAGACATCCCTTGTTCCTGGGTAGGGAGAACCAACATTGTCAAAATGGCTATACTTCCAACACTACTATACAAATTCAGTGCAATACCAATTGAAATTCTATCACCATACTTCACAGAGCTAGAGAAAATAATCCAAAAATTCATCTGGAACTACAAGAGACCTAGAATAGCAAAAGCAATTCTAAGCAACCAGGACATGGCAGGGAGTATTACAATCCCTAACTTAAAACTATACTATAAAGCCACTGTGATAAAAACTGTACGATACTGGCAAAGTAACAGACCCAAGGACCAGTGGAATAGATTAGAAGATCCAGAAACAACTCCAGATACACTAAGCCACCTTATCTTTGACAAGGGAGCCAAACATCCTCAATGGAGGAAAGACAGCCTCTTTAATAAGTGGTGCTGGAAAAACTGGGCTTTAACCTGCCAAAAACTAAAGCTAGACTTATCTCTTTCACCGTGTACTAAACTAAAATCACAATGGATTTGAGACTTAAACATTAAAACAGAAACAATAAACCTGCTGCAAAATAGGTTAGGTAAAACTCTTGGAGACATTGGCTTAGGCAGAGACTTTATGATGCTTTTTTTTTTTTTTTTTTTTGAGACAGGGTCTCACTTTGTAGTTCAGGCTGGCTCTGAGCTCACTATGTAGCCCAGGCAAGCCGCTGCAAACTCAGCAATCCTCCAGTCTCTGCCTCCCAAATGTTTATGATGCTTCTTTTAGAGAGATTCACCTTGGTTTCTGCATCAGTACCAAATTCAAATTATTTAACTATTTAACCCATTTTTAAGGCATGTCTTAGGTTGTGGGATTAGGAGATGAACAAAGAGAAATTTGGGATTTTGATGCCCTTGCAATGTATATTTTACTGGAAATAAGAGAGAGAGAGAGATAAATAGTGAGTAAGGAAATAATATTTGAAGTTAATGAAATCATTATTTTTAATCCCCAGTGTTTCCAAAGAAGAAAGGACACAAGTGAGGAGATGCAATGCCAGACAAACAACCCAATTATAAATGGCATTTGGTGTCAAAACAATTCAGTTTAGATAAGTTGGAAACAGTTTATCTCCATTTTCATATAGCATACCATGGGAGAAAAAACTAGAAAGTGCATCTGAAGGATTGAACCATTCATCTCTCTATTTAGCTTATCTCATCACATAATACTAGGTCATATTATGTGCTGTACTGAAACAGGAAGCCGTACAAGGACTCAGACTGTCCTTCTCTTTTGTCTGAACCACAACAAATGTTCTCAGCATTTCATTCAGCCACAGATGCATCCACAGGGACTTTTCTTGAGACATTTTGTGCTTGCTTGATCTTTTGTTTCTGGTTGATAGAACAGCAGACATGTCAGATCTGAGCAGAGCTTCCTGGGCATGTTTTTATGCAGTCTCACAGTGGCAAAATAGTTCCAGGTTGTCATCAGTGGCAACACCGATTACTAGAAAGAACTTGAAATCCACACCTCCTTCACCACTGGCCAAGTCCTGTAGGCAACAGACTGAATGGCTCTCAAGAGCTGCAGTAATTTTCTCTCTGTGGTAGCAAATTATCTTGACCTTCCACACACCTAGAAGAGCATTTCCAGGGTATGGTCAGGGAGCAAAGCATTCTTCATACTATTATGGTGATTTCAAGGCTTAACTGTGTGTAAATTTCTAACATTTTATCCCCTTTCAAAAATAATTAAGGATATTCATTTTGCCAAAAATGCATTTGAGGCAAGTGTTGTGATGTCAACCTTAAAGGTTTAAAGAATTCCACATATTAAAGTTTGGTGTAGTTTGTATACTTTTGGACAAAGTGGAACTATATATTTTGAATCTCTGTGTCTCCAAGCAACCATGGCCTATAGAAAATTTCAGAAAAGACTTCTGGTAGTAGCTAAGGAGAATTTTCCATATATATGAATAGCTGCGTAGAGATAATAGGCATAAAAGCCCATTTAAACTTCTGCTGCTTTTTGTACTTGATCTTACCTTAGAAAAGGTAGCACGGATAAGGAGGCTTGCACTGGCTTGTTCTATAACATACCTTAAGAGTGCCAAATATTTTTCTTTTTGACATATGAAGTATTACACATTATATAAACTGCAAAAGCAATACATTCAAGTAGGCAGATTTCTGAGTTCATTATTTTTCCAGGTAGCTAACCTTCTGGTGAGGTGACCTTTAGGCTAAACTTATTTTGCCTTCCCCTCTATAATTTAGGCAATGGAAGTACCTGTTCAAGAATACTTGTCAATGGGCTGGAGATTTAGCTCAGTGGTTCTGGTGCCTGCCTAGCATACAACAGTACTGGGCATGGTGGCTCAGGCCGACAGCAATCAGTACCACATACCACAAACGCTGAGCATGGTGGCTCAAGCCTGTAATCACAGTACTCGGGAGGCAGAAGCAGGAGGATTGCTGAGTTAGCCTGGCCTACATAATGAGCTCAGGGCTAGCCTGAGCTATAAAGTGAGACCCTGTCTCGAAAGAAAAAAAAAGAAAGAAAGAGAGAGAGAGAGAGAGAGAGAGGGAGGGAGGGAGGGAGGGAGGGAGGAAGGAAGGAAGGAAAGAAAAGAAAGAAAGAGGAAAGAGTACCTATCAAATCCAATAAGACGAGGGATGGATCTATGGTGTTTTCAAATAGGCATGAAATTTATGATTATTATTTATTAGTATGTTTATTTGTTGTTTGCAGGTGGTGTTTCTAGAACTTTGACTGATGGATAATGGAATTAGATGAC
>PVIC010036010.1:0-18779 GCA_004025085.1 Thryonomys swinderianus
CAACCTTTCCTAGAAGGGGACAAAAGCAAATTGCAAAAACAGCAGCTTTTCTAATGTGTGTACTCAGTATTAATACTTCAGGTTAATTAAGGACAATGAAATGTGGTTGATGGAAAACAATGTGGGTGAAAGACAGAGAAGTCAGATTCCAGAAGTATAAAGCTTCCGAGAGGAACCCAAAGAGCAGGCCACATGCCTGTAGCAGTCGCAGGAGTTGGAAATAACTGAATCTGCTTAACTTGCAGTGCAAACTCAGGATCCCAGCCCCGGAGAGGAGAGGGGAGGCTTCTATGGGACCCGCGCAGTTCCAATTCACTCCCTGAAATACAAAGGTTCCAGTCACCACGACTTATTCCCTGTGACCATAAGCAAGTAGTTTAGGGGCAGGTGACAGCCCCCAACTTCCAGATGGCATCAGATGGAGGAAAGCACAGACATAGCTCTCAGAAAACTGACCCTTTTCCCCCGCTCTCAGCACCTCACCCTCTCCTCCCTCTTGTCATGGAAGCTCAGCCCCCCTCACCCCTGGGCCGTGAGAACACACCTTGGTGCTCAGTGGTGGACTCTGAGTACCTCAGGGTCCTGCCATAAGCTCTATCTGCTGAGAATTCTCCAAGCTGACATTTTACTCAGGTCCTCTAGTAGCTGAATGGGGTTCAACCCCCGACCTCTTAGTGTCACTGGTCACGTGGAGCCAGCCACAGCCAGCTGGGAGCCCAGTCCACACGAAGCTCCTGCCAGCCTTAGTCTAAGAAATACCTTAAGGTAGATGGAGGCTGCTTTGGTTAACAGTCACTGCCAGCTTGGTTAGACCAGAAAGTTAGTAACATATACTTTCTAAAGTGTCTGCGAAGACATTTCCAGAGACCCCCCCCCCTCGCACATGGGCCGACAAAGTGGGCCAGCTTGTGGCAAGTGTCGCCTGGCAGGACAGGGGCTGCACGGAACAGAAGCAGCAGGAAGAAGCTGGCCCGGACTCGTGCTCTTGCTTTGTCTCTCCTTCCGGCTCAAGCAGGCCATCCCGCCATGTTGTCTGCTTCACCTCAGGCAGAGGCAAATCAATGGGACCAGTGGACTCTGAACCAGGACCTCTAGAACTGTGACCAAAAACAATCTCTCTTCCTTTGGATTTGTGTGTGTCAGCTCTTTTGTCACAGTGACAGAAACGCTAACACAGAGTCAGGCCCTGTCACAGGAATGCTGTCCCGTGGAGCCTTGAGAACATAGCTCAGCTCATAAACGTCTCTGGGCAACACTGTTCTTTTAGCTCTGATTTTCCTAAAATTCTTACAGGTTCTAACTCCAACACTGAAAATTACCAGCGAGGCAGATATATTAGTTAGGGTTTTCCTAGAGGAAAAGAATAGACATTACACTGCATGGGCTCCCAGGGCGGGAGATTTCTCACTGGCTGCCTGCAGACTGGAGAGCCAAGAGATGGAGGACCCGCTTAGTTCAAGAAGCTCAGAAGAAGGTGCAGGACAAGAGGGATCAGTGATGTAGCACCGTCTGAGGCTGAAGGTCTAACGAATGCCACTTCCTGGGTTTGCTTTCTCACTGGGGGGGGGGGGCATGGGAACTTTAGCCTCGCCGCTACAACTCCTCACTCTCTGCTGCTTCCAGAGCCTGGCACTGCTTTTGCAGCTCTCAGGCAATAGATAAACTTGCCACAGAAGCCAAGAGGATCACTGAACTCAGCTGTAAGGTAACAGAGAAAGGACAAGACAAAGGGTGGCAGCTTCTAGTGGCTGTTAGTGCTGTCTGTCCAGCAGCATTCCCATTCCTTGTGCTGCCCACAGAGTGTTTTCCCTTGAGGGACGCCTCCCCTCACAGCCAGTGCTTCTAGTGGGCCTGCCAGTCAAGTGCCTCCCTCTCTGCATTTTCCTAGCTGCCACACGCACCCAGCAAGGCCCAGCGCAAGCCCACTTGGGAAATTCACAGACAGTTGGCCAATTTTCTCTTTATGGATGAACAGCATTTGGGTGGTTGTAGACACATGGCTGTGGACCATTTTCCCAACCACATGGAACAAACTGAAAATGAAGACAAGCTCAGACAAAGCAGAGAAACAGGAAGTGAAGAGTAATTCTTGATGGATTCTCTGTTTCTATGGCCCTGATACTTCCTAACAAACCTCCTCTCCCCCTACCACTCACTTTTGGCTTTTTCATAGCTAGCAGTGCAATTGCGTTGCTTGAGTCTGAGTGTCATGAGTCATATGAGGGCCCCTTGATCTTCCCATTCTTTCTGCACCCTCAGCCACCTCCCATTAGCGTTCTGTGTCTTGATTTTCTTTACGGTACAAACTCCATTTCCGGTCTTCCTGCCTTCCCTCACGTGCACATCTGTTAAGTCCCTTTGATATTCTGGACAAACACTGAACATCCCAAGAAACACCATTCAGAGGACATATAAAATTGTGCTCTCTCTATCCAGGGGCACAGTTTCCAAGCAAGCTGAAAGAATAGAAGGTTGAAGGTACAGCCAGCCGAGGACAGCCATGCCCAGCACTGCCAGAGAGAAATCAGGCCCACGTTTCCCTTGGGCACATCCATCCCCAACTAGACAACCAGCGTCACTAATCCCATACCAGCCTCTGCAAATACCCTCCATCTTCCCTGCTACAAAGAAAACGTAATAGCATATTCCAAACATACATTGTTCATGATGGTTCCTGGATCCCATTTACCTATAGACTCCATTTTCTTAAAAGTTTCTGCTACACTGGGTTGTCAGAGGATCACACAATTTAAAAACTCTAAAATAATACATCAAATATAATAATTTCACACCCTAAATATTCCATGAATAATCACATCTAGTTTAAATTGTTAATGGCAAAGCCACAAAGACAAAGGAAAATACCTCCACTGACTACTCTTTTACAAAATACCGCTGAAAAAAATATCTCAGTGCTTTCTGGAATATGACATACAAAATGCAATTTTGCTTTTCCATTTTTGTCCAAGTTTCAAGTGGCAGAAGCAATATGATGAGCTTACAGGCTCCTTATGTAGGTCACTACACATTTGCATGTCCTCCTAAGAATCACTTTCCAGGGGATTTTTGTTCAGGGAGTGAACATATCTAAATTTTAAACTCTTTTTAGAGAGGGATAGAGATATTCAAGTGAGAAAAAATAGACATCAGCTCTCAAGCTGTGCTAACAATGTCGGTTCCATTTCAGAATGTTCAATCTGATGAAAATTACAGAAATGACCACCTAGGCTCCCAAAACATTCAAGAGCCAATAGCTAGGTTGGAGAGAGGGAAAATGTGTGATGTCATTAACAATTCATACGTCCCCTCTAGATTTGTGCCCAAAGGCATCTTGTCCTGTATTGTTTGGCCAGCGCCTCTTAGAGATGTTTTTGTGTTTCCATGCAACTCACAGAGCATCCTGCTCTCAGATGGTGGTGCCCACGAAGAGAATTATAGATTCTGCCTATTTGGAAAGTCTAGGGATCCAAGATCTCAAATGAGAAGCGGCCAGAGCCAAGAATTGACATAGGATGATTTTTCCAGTTCTGTCATTAGAACTATGTTCATCTCCTAAGTTACTGGGGCAGCAACAGAAACTGCAAATGCTCTATTGCACTCATCCTGGCTCCTTCCTTTGGTGTCATCCAGCACAGTGCTCGGACACACTTCACTCATGTTCCCTTGAGGGGTAAGTTATCTTAACACAGTTCACTGACGAGGCTGAGCCACCCTGGAGTGTGTGTTGCATGTGTTCAGTCCGGCCAGAAGCTACTACCTCTCCCTGAGAGAAGATGCCTGGGGATCCGGGTGGGATGGCAGCAGTAGCCATTTTGGTAGGAGCTCAAGGCCTTTCCTCTTGCACCTTCCCAGCTCCCCTTGGGGAGACCAGCAACCAGGGCCAAGGATTCTGTTGTTTTCAAGCACGAGAAGGGAAGACTAAAGCGAGTGCAGTCTGGCTCTACCACATGCCATGCCGCACCATCTTGAAGGCAGTCCCTGTTTTGGTTGTTTCTTGGGGTGCACCCTCACCCTATTTCTATGGATGGATATAAGAGAGACAAAATCTGGACAGAGAGGTAGAATCTAGTCCTTTCTTTCCTCTGAATTCCTTTTCTTACCTTGTGAGTGGTAAGAGCAGTGATAAGCTCCCAGAAATGCTCACAGGATATTTTTCTTGTTTCTGGTTCAGGCCCGGCACAGGAGCACATGTGGCTACCATCTGGTCCAGCCCAGTTCACCTGAGTAGAGCAAGTGCCAGTCAGTTCCAGTGGCAGTCTTCTCCACCTGCGTGGGCCACAGACGGGAGGGACCCTGAGAACCGACTTCTGAGCATCTCGGTAGATGCACTCAACCTGTCTCCCAGCCATAGAGTCATCCTACTTAGCAAATCCGTGCTGAGCCCCTGTGATAGGCCCTGCGGAGTAGTAACTGAGTGTACTTGTGGTCTATGAAGACACTTGACCTAGTACGGTTAGGTAGGCAGACACTCTCCAGGGTTGTCTGTGCAAACACCATGGAGACTTGTGCCAAGCAGTGAGGAGCACTTAGCCAGCTGCTCCTCAGGCAAGACAAGGATGCAAGGGTTGTGCAGGTATGAAGAGCAGCTTGCAGCACAGGCAAGGATGCACGGAGGCTCTAGGTAGGAGGAGAAGTTAAAAAAAAAAATACAGGCTTAGTAAGAAGTTTGTTGGAACAGGGATAGTTAGTTACTAAGCACTTCAAACGGCCAGAGAGTAGGATGGAGGAGAAGAAAACAAGCCTAGGAGGGACGACAGGGTCCTCTGCGGAGCACTGTTTGTTTTTCTACTTTTTTTAGGGTCCTTCATTTGTTTGCTGAGCCTGCCACGCTTCTGGCACTGGAAGTACAACAGGGCGGAGGAGAGATTGTCTTCAATTCCTGGGTCTTACACTCTAGTGAGAAAAGCTGAAAGAGACCTGTACACACGTGGACAGACAGGAATAGGCTGAAGAAGCCAGGTGCAGTGCGAAGTAGGAGAGGAAGGGTGCCGAACACAGGTTCCCAGGCCGTGAACTGGGCGGAAACGTACAAGAAGTGAGGATGGGGCGGTGAGGAGAGCGATAAGGACCTTCGCCACAGAGAATTCGAGGTACAAACATACAGTCCAATACTTTCAAACACACCATTCTGCACTTTCTACAAGAATTCTCATTTCCGTTCCCCTGAATTGAATGGCTTTGACATTTTATTTCTAGTTTCTCTGCAAAACACTAACAAATCAACAAGACCAGATTGCTCCTTATTTGAAATAAAAAATATCAACAGTTTAGCAATATGTGTTCCCCTAATTTCTGATTTCTTTAGCATTTTAAATTTAATTTATCTTTAAAAACTTGATAGGTAGAAACATATTCAACGGGGATACAAGGGGTTATCAATAGAATATTAAAAGTCTGGAAAGTTCCTCCCAGAAAAATGCATTCAAAAGCATCTGAAAGAAGTCAGAAATAACAAGAACATATCACATTTGAAATACAGAACTCTGAGTTACAGAAAAAGAATTTATCATATGGAAAATATTTTATAGCGACTGTCTTTGGCCAATCTTCCAGAATCTTAGAATGTGCTTACCAGTCTTTCCAGTGACAGAACAATTTTAGATCAGTTCATAATTAGAAAATCTTACATAATCAGTAACTAAAACTGAACATTTCTGGGAAAGCTATTCAAACTGTAACAAAGCTTTTAAGCCATAGCACTGCAATTGACAAATATCATAAACTTGAGTTGGTTTTTTGCTGAGTTAAATTTTGACATATTGAGTTTGAAGCGGTGGATTTCTCCCACCCTGGAAGGCTATTCCTACAGCCAGCTCCCCTGGGCCTTGGTCTCCAGGCTGGTTGTACGCCTACCTGTCTGCCACTTCCAGTTAGATCACACTTTGGCCAAATGCCAGCTACTTTCTAATATGTTACTGTAGCTTCCGTGGCCTCAGGATGTGGCCAGGACCGTGGCTACAGTTGAGCTCACATCTGTGAATCCTTCCCTAAATCACTCTTAGGATCAGGACTTCACCCTCTGTCGGTTCATAAAACAGCAAGTGTTTCTGTTGAAACATTTGCTTTCATCTTTCAGCTTGTCCCTGGCCTGGAGGCCTTACCACACACACCAAGCGAGTGCCTAACACTCTTGCTTCCTACATCCCAGCTTTCTTGCTTTCACACAGTTATTGTCCATTTACAAGAGAGAATCTCGTCCATGGTTTATAAAAGGAAAACCTGGGATTTTCCTCCAATACAAAATCATTCCCTTCTTTTAGATGAGTGCAGTGAGTGACAGCATAAGAGGGAAACAAAGACACTAGGAGCAGGAGACCCAGGACCCTTGCAGGTCCCCGGGCCTGTGGGATGCGGGCACAGGCCTCACTTCTCGAACTGCAGTTCCCTCCACTGCACAGAGAGGAAGCTGCATGGTCTCTGAAGCTTCTCAGGTTTAACTCTTGCCCCATTATCTCCTAAGTGAAGGTGCTGCCTTTATCCAGAAGGTCTGGAGTTCTCTCCACCAACTTCCGGTTCCTTGGTCACTAATGTTAACTACTCCTCTCACTTTTTCTGTTGACTGTATTTGGACTTTGAACTGATTAACAAAGATCTTTAACCCAGAAAAGCCACTCCTCTGGAACTGAGATGTATGGCAAAGCCAGAGGAAAAGGCATCAGCCACCCCAGGTCCGCAGGGCTCGCTGGTTGACTCTCTTCTCTGTCCTAAACTCATCACTGCTTTCGTGCAGCCTCTTCTCCTGTATAACCCAGGCATCATTTTACTCATTCTGTGTATTGGAGAGGAAACTAGGTCCATCAAGATGAAGCACGAGTAGCCATTCTGTCCTTACAGTGTAAGCTTTCCAGCCTCAGCACCAGCGGCGTTTCTGGCTGGACGTATCCCTGGTGACGAGCTGCTCTGGCTGCTGTGCGACACTCAGCACCACCTCTGCCCTCCGCCAGGCGGACCCCACTGCGCCTCCCTGACCCTGACAAGCACAGCTGCCTCCGCATGCTGTTAAACAGCAGCTGAGGACAAAACTCCCTCTCCTTTTAAATCAACACTGTTATACACTATCCCAGAGATAAAAATCTAAAATTTAACTGAGCTATTTTGTAATGGAAACAGTTTGTGTTTGTTAATGTCACTTGATTTCTAGATGTGACAGCACATTAACTGAAATCAGCAATGCAAGCTTTTAAGAGGAAGATGAATTTGTCCTGGACTTCTGCTTCCCAACCAACTAGCTGGCTGGCATTGAGTAGGTGACATGACTTCTCTGGGAAACATTTTTCACCTCTGAGGTAAGAGTTTGGGGGAGGATTAAATATGATTAAAGGATTTAGCAAAGCAGTTGCCCCGTGATGATAATGTTTGTCACCACAGTGACACCTACTGACCAAGTTTCTTATTACCACTCACCTCTACTAGAACTTCTGTCAATTACAATTTGTGGAGGAAGTGGTGTGTGAAAGTAAATTAGCCACTCAGAAGAAACTGTTTGGAGATTGCATTAAAAGATATTCTTCAATAGTCTGGCATAATAGTGCAAGGCTGTAATCCCAGCACACTCAGGAGACTGAGGCAGGAAGAGCATCCAGAGTTGAAGGCCAGGCTGAACTGTATAACAAGACCCTGTGTCCAAATAAATAGTATGATTCTACAACTTTCTGGGAACTATAAAGAGAGATAAACAAAAGCATCCACTAGAGATGGAATTTTACTTTTAGGACTCAGATGATAAAGAAAGCTACCGTACAAGTAATTTTCTAGTCCAATGACCTGAACAGTACACAGAGCTACAGCTGTGTATTAGTGAGTAGTTATCTACTGTGACATAGTCACTTTGAACTGGGTGGGTTAAAGCAACAAAAACGTATTCTCCCACAGCTCTGGAAGTCTAGAAATTCAAAATCAAGATGACTTTCAAGCTGTATTCTCTTCAAGGGCTCTGGAGAAGAGGTCTTCCTGTCTCATCTAGCTTCTGCCACCTCCAGACAGTCCAGTGGCACACAGATGGCCACTCCAACCTCAGCCTCCATATTCACAGGGCCCCCTCTCAGGGTCACTGAGTATCTCTCCCCCTCTTCCTGGAAGGAAGAGTGTCGCTGGATCTAGGTCCCACCCTCATCTGCTCTCATTTTATCTTAATCCTAATCTCATTCCATTTGCAAAGACCTATGTTCAGAAAAGGTCATATTCTGTGGTTCTGAATGGAAATGAATTTTTGAATGACACCACTCAATGCATGAATTTGAAAAGAATAACATTTCCAAAGACCTGAAGGTAGCAGTGGACATGAAGTTTTAATAACCTAAGTATGCTAAATAAAATGTAAAAAATAAGATGCAGAAAAATATCCTTAGCATATTTAGAATTAGGACAACATAAGCTAAAAGAAGCACAAACAATAAAGGGAAATTTTGAATTTTTCAATCCACTGTACCCAATCCACTGTAACCTGTGAGGTTCTTAGAAATTTTCTCCCAATCATATGTTTAGCCTCCGGTATAAGTATGAGTTTATTTTGAAAAGCTGAGTGATATATTTCAAAAGAAAATAAAATAAGCAATGTTCTTTACAGAGTCAGGGAAAGAAAGATTTGAAGCCATAGATATTGTTTTGTTTTGTTATGCTTTGTTTTTGGTACTGGTGACCATTGAATTTGTGACTGCAGTTGTGAAGTTCTGACGTCATTGATATGAAACTGGAAAAGCTGTCAGAAATCTGAATCTTAAGTGTCAGGTGAGATTCCCAGCAGTAAAGGTGACTTTGTGGGTCTTGATCATTGGGCAAATAGGAAGCAACATTAGCCAGGCTGTAAACAATGGTTTACTCAACCAGGAAATAAGGGATGGGATAGGAAAAAAATGTGTGTGTGAGTGTCCCTGTGGACAAGGGAGCTTCTGGGCCTAATGAGATTTTAACACTATCATTCTTTATAGATTTACTAATTACAAATATCTTCCACACAATGGTGGATGGTAACTTTTGTTTAGTGTCCTTCAGTAAAGAAACACATTAAATATTAAAGCAGCTGAAAAATTCAAAATTTCCCATTATTGTTTGTGCTTCTTTTAGCTTATGTTGTCCTAATTCTAAATATGCTAAGGATATTTTTCTGCATCTTATTTTTTGCATTTTATTTAGCATACTTAGGTCTTTAATGTGGTCTATACATGATTCTTTTAAAGTCTGAGATAGGAACCTAATTTTATTAATTTGAAAAGATTGGCATTCTAAATGTGAACATAATAAGGCTTCTCTTTTAATGAGGTCATTTTTCCTAGTTTACAAATCAGTTTTATAACAGCTTGTTTTCACATGTGGACAGGAAGATATACAAGAATATTTATTATAATATATTTCATAATACTAAATGGAATGTCCTTTATGAATAAAATGAGTAAATTATTTCCAGTAGATTTGTACAACAGTGAAAACAACTTAATGGAGCTGCCCATATCAACATGTGAAGACTCAAATTAGAAGATGGAAAAGAAACTGAAAGTTGAGAATTACGGGCTTTGAAGCTATTTAATATGAGCAATGGCATAAAACACACAAAGCAATTCCATATGCCTAATACACAGCGACAGCAACAAGACATGTGTAGGACAATGACACCAAACTCCAAAGTGAAGCCTGTGTAGCACAAAAGAGAGAAGAGCCAAAGGGTTTCAGGGTGTGTTTATGGAACAGTTCTGCCTAAAAACAAAAGTAAAATATCTTGTGATGCAACGTATCATGGAACCGAGTGCTAAGGAACTAAATAGAGTTCAGTGGTATAGAACTGAACTCAGAGTATGCCAAAGTTACAATGTTGTTAGAACCATCGTTGCTGAATATTATGACTCGGGGTCACAGGAAGCAATTATGTCACATTGTCACCTAGTGTACACAGACACACACACACACACAGTGGGAGCTGGCACAGATAATCATGAAAATATATTTACACTTAATAAGTTATGCACATTGATAGTTCCCGTTCTACTTCATACTCTTTCTTAACAAATGCTCTCTGCCATTCATAAACCCACCGATTCTCCTGTGTTGGAAATATTTTATAATTATAAAGCTATCAATACTGTCAAATATTTTAACTGGATGCAAGTACCAATTTATCTGGAAGAATTACTGGGGATGCGTAAATATAATTCACAGTGTGTGAAATCACAAGAAAATTAAGCAATGTGCATTTGTCTTCAAATCACGTTGGGCTGGGTCTCACGGAGAAAAAGCCTAAGATGACGATCAGAACACCTCCAACAGAGAGAGAGAAGGCTGTCTTTGCCGGCTAGGTCCTTAGAGATAGGCGAGCTCTGGGACAGGCTGGGGGCCCGGCGGGGACTGGAGAGGAGCAGAGTGAGTCAGGGAGGAGACAAGAACTGCCAGGAGTGCAAAGGGCCTGAGAGGCAGGGCGCCTCTCCTCCCCGGAACCACCACAGCAAAAGCCGTCGAGCCCGTGGGCGTCTGGTGTGTGGGACAGTGGTGCTGCGGAGAGTTCAGAGGAAGGGCCTCGATTCAAATTCGTGGTGAGGGAAGGTCTAGCTCAGCTGTGGAGCTCACATGTACCAGGCATGAGGCCGCAGCTTCCAACCCCAGCTCAGAGCAAGAAAAGAAAAAGTGACAAGAGGAGGAAAAGAGACAAAAATAGAAAAACTGAATTCACGGTGATACAATATGAGGCATCTTTCATGAAAACATTCATCCCCTTTGTCCCATTCATATGGAAATAATTTCTGCTTGCTCGAAATGTTTTCAAGGGTGGCTTTTCAGCCTTACAGCACAGCAGCCACACCCACTCCGCACAGTGGCGAATGTTCTGGAAGCTATCACTGTAACCCAGATCAGGTAAGTGATCCTGGGTCCTTGAGCCCACTGAAGCACATCTTAAGTGTCTATCAGTCAGCCAGGTTAGGGACCTTTCTCTATCCTTAAGCTTTTAAGCTGAATTCTCTGTTCTCAGTACCCTACTGTCATCTGTAAGGCCCCCTAACCAGGCAAGGAGACCTAAGGCAGTTCTTTTTCTAGAGAATACTGGTTTTCCACAAAACATCTGTGGAGTCAGTTTTCCATTATTATGACAAACTCTCTGAGATGATCAACTTATAAGGAGGAAAGGTTTACTTTGGCTCACAGCTTCCGCAGTTTGAGTCCACAGACATTTGGTTTCATTGTTTTGGGGCCTCTGGTTATGTAGAATTCATGGCAGGGCAAGCTACTCACCTCATGGAGGCCAGGAAACAAAGAGAGACAGGAAGGGACTGACATCTTAATACCCCTTCCAAGGTCCCACCCATAATGACATAACTTCCTCCCCCTACACCCACCTCCTAAAGGTTCCACCACTTGCCAACAGCACCATAGGATGGAGACCAAGCTTCGGGGACATGGCCCATAAGGGGTTTGGGGAAAGGAATCTTTAAGATCCAAACCAGAACAACCTCCATGTCCTCCACATGCTCCGTGTGAGCAAGTAAGAAGAAGCATAGCTCCTGACCTGGAAGAATAAAATTATTACTGCTACTTATATTTTCATTCTCTATAGTATTTCCTGGAGCAGTAACACAAGAATGATGTCTGCCCTCCATTGCATTGCTTAATTTTTCACAGCTTTTTGTTTGCTTTTGTTTCATAAGATCTAAAAGTTAACAGAGATATCTCACTGCAAGAAGTTTTATGGTCAGATCCAAAAGTCTTACCCCCTCTGCCCAGTGCCATCTGTGACCATGAATGTACCCCTCCATCTGTCCCAGGTTCTGTAACTAAGCAAAGAATGATCTTGCCTTCCCTTCACATGAGAGTGAGGAAGAAAATAAAATGTATGTCACTTTCACAGTTTGCTGTAATGTGCAAACACAACCATGTGCACGAACCCGGATATCTTCCTCTGATGTAAACAGGAAGTGGCGAGTGGCACTGTGATTTAGATGGAGACACATACAGAGGACGGTGGCTGTAAGCACTGCCTCCAAGGTCATGTGCTGTGTTCACCGCCAACCCTAAGATTCATTAGTGTGTGACTTAGAACAGCAATCTTCTCCTATCCCTCAGTTTCCTTCACTGTAAGTTGCAGAGAATAATAGAAAGTTAGTGTGAAAGCCATCAATGGTAGCAAAGTTGATCCGAAGATGATTCCAGATAGCTCATTGGACTATCTTCTCATATTCAATAAATGTTCCTTTTACTATGAGACAGATTTAACCTTCAAGGTTTTATGAGAGAAATATAGACTATATATTTGTATATTTCTTTGCTAGTCAGCATTCTCTAAAGATACAGAGTCAGACTGTTAAGAGAGATGGACAGAGATAAAGATGGGGCAGAGAACACAGATTTATCAGGGGAATTGGTTCGTGTGCTTATGGGAGCTGAAAAGTCCTATGAAAGCTGTCTGTCAGCTGGGTGCTGGGAGCATGGCTCAGTCCAATCGCAAAGCCTTGAGAGCCCTGGTCTGTTGATATAAGTCCTAGGATCCAAACTAGAGAGGCTGGACTCCTGTTGCTGCAAGACAGATGAATGTCTCCTAGTTTTTCAGGAAAGGGAGAGAGGAACTTGCCTTTCCTCTGGTTTTGCTCCACCTGAGCCCCAAGCAGATTGGTCCCCCAGGGGTGTAGATCTTCCACACTACTTAGACTCGCATACCTGACTTCACTGGAAACACCCGACAGACACCAAATGGGAGGGACTGGCGTCTCAGTATCCCTTCGAAGGTCACACCCACAATGACCTAACTATCTCCCACTACACCCACCTCCTAAAGGGTCCACCACTTGCCAATAGCACCATAGGTTGGAGACCAAGCCTTGGGGATATGGCCCAAAATGATACCTTCTTGGCTCTCTAGATCTTCCTTAATATTGTCAGATTGATTCCTAAAGTTAGCTGTCATAGTTTCTGTCGTCCACAAACTTGACACTGACTTTGGGACCAGAGGGACAAATGCCCAGCACAGGCCCTGCTGGGTCCAAGGATCCAGCCTTCATACCATGTGATTGTTGCACTTTCTAAACTATATCTCTAAGAAATACTTAGAGAAAGAAACCATAAACACATAGTTACTTAGTTTTTCAATGTTCATCTTTTTATATTTTAGAGATATTTTGTCAAAAATTATACAAGTATTTTTCACATTTTGTCATTATCAATGGCATCTCCATTGGCACCATGGAGTTTTCAATAGCAAGGCATATGGGGTGCTTAAAGCGTCATCTTTTATAGTTAGTATTCCAGCTTCCTGGCACCACAGAGCAAACAGTTTCAAGAAAATAATGCGAAATGAGCATCATCTTATTTACCCATGCAGGGATTTCGGAGAACTGGAGTTCAATCAGTCCATCTCTGCAGGCTTCTTTCCGCACCCCTATACCTGGGGTTTCAGGTGACAAATCTCAGACAACTGGAGATGACGCCGATGATCGAGAGCAGCTTAGCATGGTAAGGCAGACCTATAACCCTAGCACTTGAGAGGCTGAGGAAGGAGCTTTGTAATTGGAGGCTAGCCTGGGGTATATAGTAAGACACTGTTTCAAAAAGCAGGCTGAATATGGTAAATATTTAAATTTCACTCGGGTATATGGCCTCTGGGTTGAGACCAAGTGACTTGGCGGTGACGCAACCCTCACCAAATGGCTGGGGCTTCAAGGTCATATAATTTCTCATCGGGTGAATCAGGCCCCAATGCAAATGTTGCAAGGGACAAGGCAGGAGCTTCAGGGTAATTTATAGCATGTATCAGACATTACTTCTGTGACACTCTACTGGAAAAAGCAGTCAGAAAACCATCAAGAATTAAGAGTTGGGTCCTATGGTTGGGACAAAACATCTAACTCCCACAAGTTACAAAAGGAAAGGTTTATTTTAGGTCACAGTTTGTAGAGGTTTCAGTCAGTAGTCAGTGGCTCCAAAGCAGAGTGGCACAGCAGAAGAGAAACTGCCCCTGGCAAGGCAGACAGAAAGCAGAGAAGCAAATCTCCTTTTTTTTGTTTTATCTGATCCAAGCTACCAGCCTTTTGGGTGGTACCACTCACACTCAGGGCAAGTCTTCTGCCTTCAGTAAATCCATTCAGCCATACTCAAAACTGTATTAACTCCAGTTAATGGACTAACTTAGTACCATATACCTTGATTCCCGATATCACATACCCAAGATCCAGTGAGTTCTTATGAACTACATGAGGCTTTGGGAGGCATTTAGATACCAGGCATAACAGGTTGGCTGTCTCTGTCTCTCAGTGGGAGGAGTACCAGGCAACTCGCAGCCACTATTAACCACGTTTTAAATGTTTATGCTAATACCACTGTTCTCCATCAGAGGCCATCACCAGAAAAGATCAGGAGCAAATGGCATCCTTTGAATTAATAGTAAGGGAGGAATGAGGAAAGGTGCTGCTAATAATTAGCGGACAACACTCAGTAGGCAAACTGTCCTGTAATAATCAAGAACCTTCTACACAGTGAAGGACTGTTTTGATAGAATGTCAATGACAAACCTGCAGAAAAATCTGTTGAGTTGACTTTTGATGGCATGGGTAGCCAGCCGTTCTTTAGTCCAAGATGGAATGACTACTTATATTTTCTTCCAGTATATTTTTAATCTGAGGGTAAACTCCCAAATCTCTGTTTTCTGTACTTTTATTTTCTTTTAGTTTCAATGGGAATTTTACAGTGTTTCAAAATTAAATATGATAGGCCAGTCATGGGATTTTGTTAGGAACTGTTAACTAATTCTATATATATCATTTTAGAATACTGAGATGGCTATATTTTATTTTTTACTTTTTAATCTACTGAAACAGTCTAGCCAGATGTGGGAGCTCAATAATCCCAGCACTCTGGGAGACTGAGGTAAGAGAATCTCAGGTTTAAATTTACCTTGGGCAACTTACCAACTTAGCGGGACTCTGTCAAAATAAAAAGGGCTGCGGTCTAGCTCAGTGCAACATCTAATACATATACTTTCTAATGTTGAACCATCCTTGCATTTCTGAAACTAACACTACTTAGAAATAGTTGTTACTCTTTTAATATATCAATTTTTAGACCTATTTCATACCCTTTGATATATTTTTGTATGTAAAAATGGTCATTTTTATTTTTGGATTCTGAAGTTCTTTTTAGATATGTCTTTTCAACACAATACAGAGTCAAAGTCCAATTTTGATTCTTTTAAGGGTACTTTCTGTTTTACTAGGAGCATTCAACTCCATACTTTTAGTTCCAAAACTGGTGTAGGTGGCCTTCTGTTGCTCTCATTTTATTCCCTTATTTTCATATGTGTTTGTTGTTCCCTTTGTCATATTTTTACTTATTTTTCTTCCTTCAGCACTTAGAAAAATAGTTTAAGATCTTATGGGTGCTGAGAGTTAATTTTTCTTCCATTATATGCACCATAATGTAGTGTGTATAGACTATGATGATGGAGGTTGAAGAAATTAGTATACACAATAACTTTCATAATTTCTCACCCAATCTCTCTTGACTCTAATATTATAATGGGGATTTTCTTTCTACCAGCTTCTGAATGGGAAATTGCATTTACTATGCTATGAATCTTAACTTTAACAAATTACCTGCAAAATTTAAGTTATTTTTTGCAACCACAGTTATGGCAATTATTTAGATTTAATTCATCTGTGAAATATTTTATGACTTTCCTCTGTGGCTTCTATGCAGTGAATTCTCCTGCTTGAGTTGCTGGTTTTGATTTATCTCACAGCTGCCTAATATATAATATAACTTCAAATAAAGTTTCTAGGAAGAGTATGGAGCTGTATATTTTGGAGTGTTTGCAAGTCTAACAATATCTTCTTTTCATTTCTGCTCATGAACCATAAATTTGGCTGTGAATAGAATCTTTGGATCATGACATTTTAAACTCCAAAGTCTACCAACCTCACTTTACTGCCTTCTGCCACTAAATTATGGTCTCCTCTCATTTTATTTACACTTTTTCTATTGCTTTTCTACATTATATAATGATTCATCTCTTTGTAGGACCTTCTGCTACTAGACAGTGAGCTCCACAGGACTGTGGCCATGTCTTACTCATCTCTGATTCTCCAAAATTCCAGACCATACCCAGCACATTATGGGGGCTCAAAAAGTTACTGTAGGGCCAGAGATTTAGCTCAGTGGTTCCAGCACCTGCCTAGCAAGTGCAAGGTCCTTGGTTCGATCCCTACTAACCACAAACAGCAATACCCCGTGTGGTGACTCACTCCCACCAGCAATCAGTACCACATAGCACAGCGCTGGGCATGGTGGCTCACGCCTGTAATCCCAGCACTTGGAAGGCAGAGGCAGGAGGGTTGCTGAGTTCAAGGCTTGCCTGGGCTACAAGTGAGCTCAGGGCCAGCCTGATCTACAAAGCAAGACCCTGTCTCAGAAAAAAAAAAAAAAAGTTACTGTAATTAAGGAGTAAATGAATAAATGAGCTTCACAAAATCTAATCTCTGCATACATGTAAGTCCATCACAGGGAGCTCTTTAGTGTGTATGCAAGCACATAAAATTGTTTAAAAGCCTTCATATTAAAGTTAATACTACCTGAATTCTATGTATCGGTGATTTTAATTGGCAGATGACACTACCAAAGTTAATAGTAGAACCCATAATTAGAACTATTCTTCTAGGGGCTGTGCTGGGAAAGATTGTGACTCCTCACCCCGTGAATTGTTAATGAAGAATGACCAGTCAAGGGTGGTAAATTTGGATTTCAAAATAATTCAAAAGAAAAGCAGACTACGAAAAACTTGTCCTATTACCATCAGCAAGCAAACTGCAAATGATCCCAGATTTGCACAGGGGCGGGAAAACCTAGTTGTTTTCCCCAAAACAGCAGAGCAGAGCACCCCGTTCAGCGTCAGAACCTGGCCAAGTCGGACGTGGGTATCACCTGGCCAGCCCGGTCATACTGCGCGCCTCACGCTGACCTCTGGTCCGCGCTGCTGTAACGCTGCGGTGAATAAACAGCCCCAGGAGGGTTTTAGAGCGAACAGGGCAGAGCACTGAAAGGACTCAGCCCAGTGTCTGAGAAAAGCAGGGAATTCATGTGAATTCTACTTTCTTGCAACTTATACACGAGTCTTAAACATGGACACAAAATAATAAGAAGAAATTCAGGTTTCTAGAATTTGTTCAGTGGTAATGAAGAGTCTCAGGGCTTGATTTGATGACATAAAGTTATAGGTATTCGCTAGAACTAATTTTAAAAATACCACCTTTCCTATTTCATTTATTTAGCATCTCAAAAGAGTTCAGTACAGAAGAGCAACTTTTTTAAAAAATGGTCTTGCAATTCAAAGGTACAGGTGTGCTTTTATCTCAACTGACTTGGCAATGAACATCTGACATTCTATTTTCCAGATTTGTTGTTACAGCAACAAATATATGTTGGGTAAAATGTTCTTCAAGTACTACAAAATGAGAAAGAAAGAGAAAAACCTAAATTATTTGAACACCTACCTCCTTGCAGGGAAGTTAGCTCAGAAAGAAGTAAACCAGTTGACAAAGAAATAAGAAAGCTAAAATAAAGGGGAAATTGGCAAAAGCAGAGGCAATGAGAAAATTACTAAAAATAGAGAATATACCTAAATAAACACTAATATTATGATTAAACAATGAAATGCAATGTCATTCTTAGAAAAAAGTTCATCAGGGACGGGAATGTAGCTCAGTGGCACCATGCCTGTCTGGCAAGCACGAGGTCCTGAGCTCCATGCCCAGTACCAGGGGGGAAAGTGTCCATTATATTCAATAATATTTATTGACTTATTATTTGATTTAATAATCAAATACATTTATGAATATAAAGTATTAAGTATTCCCACAAAAGTTTATAATTTTTTTAAAAAATAAAGAAATGCAAAGCATAGAAATAAAGTTTAAGCAGGACAGATTTTCCCCTGCAAGAAAAAAAAATAAATCCTTTTCTCATTCTTATTTTTGACAGAAAGGTATCTGATAGACTAACCAGAATACGATCCTCACTATCACAAAGAAAGTAATCAAAATAAAATTTTTAAATGGTATGGAAATTTTTTGAAATACTGGAAAGAAAACAAGATCAAAACAAATATTAATCTAAAAGGTCAGAAAGCAATAAAAACAATAAAGAAGCAGACACAGACAGTACAAAATTACTAAAACCCAATGCATTTATTACCACAGTTACTGGGAACCTAAGCTTCTAGTCACAAGGTAAGATCTCTAATATTGATTCAGATAATGAAGTCTAACTTTTCTATTTAATTAAGACATATGTCTTATTTAAAGTAAACTTAGAAAAAATTAAGAGATGATTTACAGTATACCAAGAAAAATTTACAAGAAATGCCAATAGTATCAGACTAAAAACAATTCTAAGCAATTATTTCATCATGAAAAAAAGAACTAATCTATGAAGAAATAGTATGTTTTGTGTAACTGCCATGAAGATATATGTAGGCTGTGTAGTAGAGATAGACAAGAAAGTTGTCCCAAGCACAATCATAGTGGAGAAGCTTAATCTCTACTTTCCATGTTTGAAAAATCAAAAATTATATTAACTATATAAAAATTAGGTTAAATAAAACAGTAAAACCAATAACTACTTTACTCACTAAATATGAAACTTTGCCATTCAAATACTGAATGTATACCCTTACCAAATATTTCTATTTACAAAACTTAATTTTATAATTAATTTCAAAACTTGGTATCTTCAAAAATAGAAATAGTACATCTTACACTTTTGTAAGGATTCAAAAAAATATCTTTTTGAATAAGAGCATATCCAAAGAAATTGAAACA
>PVIC010036011.1:0-18773 GCA_004025085.1 Thryonomys swinderianus
GGAACCACTGAGCTAACCCTCCGGCCCTTGTTTTTTTTTTTTTAGACAGGAACTCACTTTGTAGTCAGGCTGTCCCTGAACTCACTGTGTAGCCCAGGGAATCCTCAAACTCAGCAATCCTCCTGCTTCTGCTTCCTGAGTGTTGGGATTACAGGCGTGAGCCACCACACCTGGCAGCAAAATATATTTTTAAGAGCCCCATCACACTGTCTTAAAGTACTTTTTAACAGTTCCCACCTGATTTCTGTTTAGTTTGGCTTTGATGAGTGATTTGGTGCAGGAACCCTAATCCCAGAAGTAGTTGGGATGCCATTTATACTAGCCTTCCTTTGTTCCTTGGAAAAAGAGGAAATGAAATCCAAGCCTTGTTCTTTGTTCCTCTGAACCAGTTGGGTTGAAATTCTCTTCATCTTATGTAGTGGGAACAAGGTGACATTTTACTTACACAGCAGTTTGGGTGGCCACTTCTCTTTCAGGAAAGTGACTTGTTTGCTATTTGTATGGTAGGAAGGAGGGAGAAGTCACCACAGAACCAGTGCACTTGCCCAGAAAGAATTGCAGCCCTGCATTAAACCTATTTAATAAGAGGCTCCTTTGAGTTTTTCACATTATCTTTAAGGGCTCAGTGAGATCTGTAGCTACTTCTGTCTTAAAGAGCTGACTTGAGAGTGAGTAAAAGTAGTAAGAATACTATTTTTATGAGAAATTGGTAATACAGAAATATGACTGGGCCCTGAATCTGTATACTTAGGTGAAAAATAGTGAATAAGGGCCTGATCTTTGTAACTAATTGGAATGTGGGGGGTATGGCTGAGAAGAGAGAAAAAAGGCTGCTGCAGTTGGCATTGTTGACTCAGAGAACCTGCTTCTGTGAAGAGGAAAAGAAAAACTTGTCTATGTGAAAATGGGGAACATTAACCCAGTGATTTTTCTTTTCTTTTCTTTTTTTAACAATTTTTCCCCCTTGCACGCCTCCTTCTCCTGTCCCCTTGCTCCTTTCCTTAAAAAAGCATAATTACCCAAATGGCCACAAAGGTCTGCAGAAGTTGATAGGGATGGGATGGGCTGGGCTGAGCATTTGCTAATTTCCTTCCATGGCCTGACTCACAGTTTAGAAAGGCCATGAGAGCTAGAAAAAGACAAGGCTTTGGGAGTACCTGCCTCTGAACCCTGAGAGTATACAACATCTCCCAGTTCCCTTCAAAGCACGCTTCCCAACTTCAGGGTGTTTGCATGCGGTTGAACCAAATCCTGGCTAGTCAGTCTCCTCAGACTTCTCCTTCCCACTTTAATCCAGGTTAGTGATTTTGGAGAGCCAGGCTGTTGCTGCTGCTTTTTTTTTTAAGTATCTTAAATTAACTCTAATGAAATTGTTTTATGATCTCAGGCATTCCCAGAAATACTGTCTCCATGGGGAGGTTAAAGTCTTCTAAGAATGGCCTCCTGGCAATACTTCTCCCAGGGCTCTTTGAGTAATGTAAGGCAAGAAGAAAAGTGTGCCCAGTGAGGGCATCTTGCTGGCCATGGCATGTTCTTCACATCTGCATGATGCCTAGGGTAAGAGTCTCCTACCCAGTGCTTCTAAACAGGAGTCAGTGGCAAGTAACAATGTTTGAGCCTCTCCTAAATGTTCGTCACTCTTGGACTTTGACTGGGCAGCACTCAGCCATAGAAGTAAAAGCCCCACCTTCATCCTGGTGCAGAGTGGAGACGTGGCACCCTGGCCAAAGGAGCACGGTCTAGCCCTGACTTCCATATACAGCCATCACAGGAGGAAGGGCACCCTGCAACCCTCCTGTGTTACAGAATTGTATTTAAACCAATTACATTATCCACTTGCTCCCAGCTGACTTTCCTGGATCTTTAACAGTTAAGGGGAAAAGTGCTGTCCTTTGCCTTCCAAGATATCTTGGCAGAAAGTCTACCAGGTTGCTTTCATCAACTTCTTAATCTCCCTGAGCTTCAGTGGGCATTTGCATCACCACAGGTAAGAGTAGCATTTACTTTGGCCTCCTTGTATTTAAACATCTGGAAACTCTTGGCCTGGTTCTCAGAGTTCACCCTTTCTTGGTGCAGTCTGAGAGGAAGAACCAGGAGAGTCTCAAGTGGGACAGACAATGAAATTGGATAATAAAAATTAAGTAAAAATCTGTAAGTGTGTTTGGGTTTTAATGTTGCCTTGATATTTTTTAATTTCTCTTCTGTGGAGTACTGGTTCTATCTTTTTCTCCTGTGTTTTTGCTTGGTTTTGATTTTTCTTGGAATTGTGATGCTTTCTGCTGATGGTGTGTGTGCGCCTTCCATTGCAGGGTTTGCAGCCGTTCTGCTCAACTTCTTAAGGCCCAGGGATTTGGCTTCTGTCCAGTGTGTCTTGGAAACCATGGGACACCACTGCGCTAACATGTTTACATGCATCTGCTTTTGTCATAGTGGCTGCTATGCCTCCATTATCTGTACACAGAAACTCTGTTTAATGTTACTGATAGGGACCAGTGCTGAATGGAAGATAAACTCTGTCCTTTTGCCAGAATTCAAAATCAGTTAGAACCAATCTGTTAGTTGAGAAAACACAAGGATTTGCCTTATCACAAGTTTCTTTGAAGATACTGACTCTATAGTCAGAAATCCTACATTGGCCAGGAGATCCTTAAGTCGTTACATTTTCCAAGTAACCTTAACTTCTCCGTCCTTTCACCATCCTGAACAACAAGAGTTCCAATGAAGGGAGACAGTCCTGTCTTCCACAGTTCAGAGTCAGAACTACCCTGCATAAAGTGATAAGGGACAGTTGCTGCAGAGCTGTAGGAGTGAGGTAAGGAGAAATGGAAAGTCAGTCATGTGTTTCAGAGAAAGAACTAGGAGGAAAAAGAAAAATATTTTTATTGTGGATAGGGAAAGATGCTTAGTTTAGACTTCACCTGAAATTGTTTGATCAGAAATTAAAAAAAGAACTAGCATGGGAAGAGGTTAAAGATAAAAAGGAAAAATCAAGAAACAGACATATTCTGACTTAATACAGAAATGAAGATTTCAAAGTGCTTTAAAGAGAAAGCTTCCGTGAGTGATAATAGTATGACTTAAAATTTTTCTGCTCAATGTGTTATATTTGACTCATAGGATACTTTTGAAGATAAACTGGTGATCCTATGTTATTTAAGCCCAGGATAGAACCAGTGAAGTATATATCTTGTTGTAGGGTAGAAGTTGGGGTGGGTGTGTTTTGGGAATAGGAGTAGGATTCAATCAAAATGGATTTCTAGGCCTGATTTTGCCTCTAATAATATTTATGGCCTGCGCAAGTCATTTTACTTCTTAAGCTCTTAGGGGGCGGGGTGGGGGGATTCAGTAGGTCTAAGGGCCTTACAGCTGTAAAATTCTATGATCCCATAATACCAAGACCTATTGCACTCTAATATATTATCTTAAAATGGAATGTGAAGTGCAATTCTGAAAAAAAAAATGGAAATAAATATGGACCAGAGAAAATAACTAATGGAATTTTTTCTTCTCAGTATTCAGAAAATGAAGAGTTCCAGTGGGAAGTTTGCATTTAGGATCTGGACTTTCTGCATAAACAGCTATGGATCGTTTGCCGTAGGTTTAACAGATTTAAATGTAGGAAATGACACACTTGTATCTAATTATACCTACACCTGTTCCAAGGCCCAATGAATCCATAGGGAGCTTATTAGTTATACAAATGATAATGCCTTTGTTTTTAAAACTGCAAGGTGGAGCCTGGTTTTATAATTGAACTTGAATTGGTTGGCGGTTCTTACATCATAAAAAAGGTGGTATTCAAAATGATAAGTGGGTTGTTGCCAGTACAAGCACCTATAATACTCCCATTCTTTCACGTCTAGGCCAACTGGTCTTCAGGCTGTTGTCTGCGCTAGTGGTCATTTGCTTATAATCATTGTTTTTCCTTTCTTGACTCCTCCAAAGTGGTAAAGTGAAAGTCCTCATGTAGTCCTGTCTGCCTTCCCTCTTCTAGTCTTCCCCTCCTGCCCCACCCAACTCTCAGGCCAGGGCTGCAGATGCTGGAAAGCTGTGGCTCCCTATCATTATGCACTCTTATTACAGAGCCAAGGATTATCACCAGTGAAGAGGTCACTATAAAAGACAACCCTGGCCCCATCATCCTGCAGTGTAACCTCACCTCCAGCTCTCACACCCTTACGTTCAGCTACTGGACAAAGAATGGGGTAGAACTGACTGCCACTCGTAAGAATGCCAGCAACATGGAATACAGGTGAGAGGGGCTGGCAGCTCCAGGGACTGGGAGAACGAGCAGAGCTAAGACTGTAATGTTCCTAATCTGTATCATTAACAGTTTGCAAATATGTGTTGAAATAATGAATTTAAGAATGTTATTTAAAAAGATACTATGTAACAGGCATGGGTGGTGGCATGTGCCTAAATCCCAGCACTCAGAAAGCTGAGGTAGGAGGATTGCTTCTAGTTTAAGGCCAGCCTGAACTACATAGTAAGACCCTATTTAAAAAAAAAACAAAACATTTTGAACTCTTAACAGAACTGACCTTTGTAACTATCCATTCTTCTTTAATGATCTTAGCAATGCATTTTAGCAGTTACTGGGAGTTGTCATGTGCATGTTGAAAAGATGAATCTAAGAATGTTTCTTTTAACTGCAGTGTTGTAAACTCTTATTTTGATGAACTGAAGTATGTACCAGACTGTGAACTTTGACATGAGATGTATTCACTTGATTCAATATCTCTGAGATGAGGTCTAGGAATCTATAAGACTGACATTATTCTGGCAAGCAGCTAGGATGAGAGCCATCAGTAACCACCTCCCTGTGGTAACACTGCAGGCAGGAGGGAATGCCTGACTTCCGGTGGCTGTGTGAGTCACTGTGGGATCACAGGTAGAATGTAGGACTCTGACTCATTCCAGTGCTGGGAGGGATCAGAGTGAGATGGGCTTTGAGATGCAGAGAAGCCTTTGATCACCATGACCTGATGAGGACCAGCAGGCCCAGGACCTGGAGAGGGAATGATCACCTGGAAATAACCTCAGGAGAGAGGAATGTTTGCAGGTCTCATTTACTTGTCATCCAAAGAGCTGGTGCTTTTTGGAACATCTTGAACACACAGCACCTCATTTTTTATAGCAATTTGTTTCCATTTGGAAACGGATCTGGAAATGGATCAGCTAATCCTTCTTAGCAGGTTGGTAGAATGCAGACAGCACCTTGGACTGAGGCCAGCAGTAGCAA
Source organism: Thryonomys swinderianus (assembly GCA_004025085.1). NCBI lineage: Eukaryota > Metazoa > Chordata > Mammalia > Rodentia > Thryonomyidae > Thryonomys > Thryonomys swinderianus. The sequence continues at coordinate 5,243 of PVIC010036011.1, forward strand.
GGGATTCTACAGTGCTTATAGTGTTGAGAGCTTTGACACCCCTCAGGTGAACCTCAGGGGTTTGTAGAGCCTTTTTCTTCAGGTGAGAAAACTAAGCCCCAAAGAATAACTTTTGGTTGGCTTGAAGGCCAGATACCTTATCTGCTGTTTTAGAGTCGCAGCTAGGTCCAGATCTTCTCACTTTCTACAGAATTTTTCCCCCATGCTAAAGTACCATTAGTGGCAAGTTAGTTAGCTCCTTTGTGTAGTTTGTTCTGATATCAAAGAGGAGATACAGTCTTAGCTATATTATCATAGTTTGGAAAGGATTAATCAACTAGAGATGTTGAGAGAAGGTATTTATTCCTAGTATCTCATCAGTTTTATACTTTTATATATTTTATATATATTTGTACATGTAATATATATTATATGTCTAATTTTTATTTTAAAATATTATTTCAGGGTAGCAGGCATCCAGTGATGGGGAGGAGTTCATCTTGGACTGTTGCCCCACCTTGGCTTCATGCCTCTTCCTCTCCTTTTTTCTTGGTTATTTATTCTGATATTCTGTGATATTTTGCATCTCTAAGAGTTTTTCCAAATTTGTAGAATAACAAGTAGTTCTTTGGGCAACTCATCCATAGACCCAGGTTCAGAAACCTGCTTAGAATGCTGAGCATGGTGGCTCATGCCTGTAATCCTAGCACTTGGGAAGTAGAGGCAGGAGGATTGCTGTGAGTTGGAGGCTTGCCTGGGCTACATAGTGAGCTCGGGGCCACCCTGAACTACAGAGTGAGACCCTGTCTCAAAAAACTTTAAAAAAAAAAAAAGAGAAAGAAAAGAAAAAGAAAAATGAAAGCTGCTTAGGGATCCTGTGCTTCATTTCCTTACCAGTGTCTAACTGAAGGGAATGGTGTGGAGATACTGAGCCTGTACCATGGTCTCAAGCTGTGGTGGGACACCTCCATATCTAGTAGCCTTTCTACACATTTGGTGTGTTTGTATACTAGAGTGTTGTGAGGTGGTATGAAGTTGCCCCGTAGAGCAGGAAAGCTTGTTTGTGATCACATGGAGACTGAAGAGGTGCTGTACTGGTGCACACATGTGTTGTATGTCATTTCACTCTGCTTAAATTGGTTTGGGTCTGGAAACAGTTCTTCATTCTGAACTTGTGTTTGTTTATTCATTTGTTTATTGATGTCCCACTGTATTGCAGGCACATAGGTGAGTTGCTGGTTGTAGAACTATGCACCAATTAAATAGGAACATGGAACTTGGTTCATTAGGAAGTCAAGTGAATCAAGCAACCACATACATACATGACTTCATGTTGTTGTGGGTACTCTCAAGAGTCACATGATCATGTGTGAGAGAAAGATAATGGAGAGTGGAAGACAGAGTAGAAGGAGTGACAGGGAAGCCCAGACCTGATGGCGAAGCAGCTAGGTAGGCTAAGAGGAATGGGAAGAGTATTCTGTGTAAAGGAGCATCCTGACGCATTGACACCCACCTAACAGGGCTGGATGTGCACAGGATAAAGCTAAGCAGGGAGGCAGGGCCAGACCCTATAGGACCTTGGGGTTTATGGAAAGCTTTTGTTTCTTAAGCTGCATCTCTGTGGCTAATGTTCTGTTAACAGATTTGGTTGCTCACTTAAAAAAATAACTGAAAACATGTAAGCCCAGGTCCTGTTAGTGAGTAATGTACCAAAAAGCATGCTAGTAAATATTTAGATATTTAGGAAAGCTCAGAAAAGGCTTGCTTTTTTCTGTTCTGGTTTATATGACTAGAAGTACAAGGGAAGCAGTTTTGGTGATGCTTCCATCCTCTGGATCTGACGGAAAACCGTGATACTTGGAATGGCCTTTTGTTTTGATTACTTATTTTTACAGTTTTTCCCTCTTAATAGAGTGGAACATCTTAAGATTCAGGCCATGTGTCATCCCTTCTCTGTCCTGGTGTCCAATAAGTAAGGCATTTGTGTTTTGGGAGGCCCAGGGGGAAGTTTTTGCTTTTAGTTAGCAACAGGTGAGTCATGTTAAGGAGTGGGGTTTATAAAGCAAGCTCCCTGAAGCCCACTTGGAGTTTCATTTGCTGTATATTTTCATCATATTCAGTTACTTCACTTCGTTTTTCTTCTTATCTCTGCAGGATCAATAAGCCACGAGCTGAGGATTCAGGAGAATACCACTGTGTATATCATTTTGTCAGCGCTCCTAAAGCAAACGCCACCATTGAAGTGAAAGGTACAAACTGGCAGAAGCTGTGGTGTTAGCTTCTTGTTCCTTCTAAGATACCACCTTGGTCTAGACTCTTTTAAGTCATCAAGTTCTTCTTGTTTCCATTTTGAGATGCCGTGTAATGTTACGGTTAGGACCAGATTCAGAAGCCTGGCTGCTGAAAACCCCAACATGTACTAGCTCTGTGATGTAGACAAGTTACTAGCTTCTCAATGCTTCTGTTTCCTTGTTTGTAAAATGAGGATATCAGTAGTGTTTACCTCATGGGCTTGATAGGAGGCTTAAGGATGCCATTATAGTATGTTGCACTATATGATGCGCTGTTTTTACAATTCAGACATTATTATTAAATGCTGGCAACTTTTATGGCCCACCGTCATGAAAAACCTGTTAGACTAGTGCTTTACACATTATAACTTGGGTGTCCAGTGGGCTGGCAGGATTGTACAGTGTACAAGACAAATATAAGCCATAGGTGGGAGATTCATAAGAAATTTAATTGAAAACTTCATGGGTTTTCATTTACAAATGAAGCTACAGTGGAACGTTTCAAGATGGACATATTATAAAAGAGTTGCCTAACATTCTTGTCAGTTTTCCCATGGTATTTGCAGGAAGCAGCTAAGACAAATAAAAGGGAAACCACTAGATATATGCTCCTCAGTGAGTGGATGACAGAGCTACCATAGAGCCAGGTCTTGACTCCCAGTACAGTGTTGTTCCCACTATCATAATGGGGGGAGGTAGGGCCTCAGTTTGAGATGAGACTGAAGAGATCGTTTTTAAAATTGTGATTGTTTTTCATTTGCTTACGGAGTTACATGTTTCTTCTTTAAATCCATAGTGTAATCTCAAGAAACCAGATGAACAGATTTCAGAAAAAGAATGTATTTTACAGGTATTCAGGTCTTCCTTAAAATAGTTTGAAGATTAAACATGTATATGTGCTGCCGAAGCGAGCACTGAAGATTAAACATGTAGACTCGTAGATGTGTAATATACAGGGTAGCTTAGCTAAATAAAGTAAAATAGAAATTGAAGAAAGGCTTAGTCACTTTGACTTTTCATCATGTGGTAAGAAATATCTTTATGACCTAGCCCTAACTTGTGAATGGAGGAAGGGATACTTAGTGCCTCTGTGGGCTGCCAGATTTAACTTCAAATGGCTGAGGGGGTGGGGCCACAGTGGTTACAAAAAGGTCACACGGGAGCTGGAGATTCAGTGGTTTCTGTTCCTGCCTAGCAAACGCTGGGGTCTTGAGTTCAATCCCCAGTAACCACATACAACAATACCGGGCATGGTGACTCATGCCCACCAGCAATCAGCACCACATACCACAGTGCCAGGCTTGGTGGCTCATGCCTGTAATCCCAGCACTTGGGAGGCAGAGGCAGGAAGATTGCTGAGTTTGAGGCTTGCCTGGGCTACGTAGTGAGCTCAGGGCCAGCCTGAACTGCAAAGGGAGATCTGTCTTAAAAAAAAAGTTTCATAGGCCAGAGCCTGGTGTCTGACTCTCTCAGTGGCTTTTCTTGGCAAGATCTAGTGGCTTTTCTGGTTTGGAAGAATGCCACATTTGTGCAACCTAAGGATGATGGCTCTAGGAAATTATTTTCTCCTAGGTGAGCTGAGCTATGTGGACACTTCCACATTGAAACTTGAGGCCTTGCAGTGTTTGGGCTGAGCCGCTGGCAAAGATTCCTAGGAGCAGACAGGACATGAGGGAAGAAGAGGGGCATGTCCAATTGGTCCTCTTTCTCATACCCAGGAAATGAATAGTGACTTACATACAGCTCCAAGTCCTGGCTGACTATGATCCTTACAGGTTGGAAAGTAATGATTTCTAAGAGTGGAAGCAAAAAGTTTTTCGGTTTGGCTGCTATAGAAGGTGTGGTTCAACAACCCGAGTCATCAGTTTTCACTTTTCTTCAGCAGATATGAAGCAGGAGTGCAAAGAGGCAGAGACTAGATGGCAATAGGCAGGAGCAGTGCTTGTAGTTTTCAGATGAAAGTTACAGTCCAAATCGCATATTCCATGGCGCCATACTCAAGGGGCTGCCTGCTCTGTTGCATTTCTAGCATACCACAGCCCTGAGGAAGATGGAGCAGATGGTGGTGGCCTGGCTTAAAAAAGACCTTGAGAGGGCCGGAGGGTTAGCTCAGTGGTTCCGGCGCCTGCCTCGCAAGCGTAAGGACCTGAGTTCGATCCCCGGTTACCACATATAATGCTGGGCCTGGTGGCTCACGCCTGTAATCCCAGCACTCGGGAGGCAGAGACAGGAGGATTGCTGAGTTCGGGGTGGCTTGCCTGGGCACCATAGTGAGCTCAGGGCCAGCCTGAACTACAAAGCGAGACCCTGTCTCCAAAAAAAAAAAAAAAAAAAAAGACCTTGAGAAAATCCTATTTTATGAAACCTGGATGCATATTTCATGACTACATTGGATGTGTGTAATGTATGTTTGTCAGGGAAATTCATATGGAATCCCTCTTTTCCCTAACACCTGGATAGAAAGTTTAATATCTTGGTATTTCAGGTTCTGGATCATTGAGTCTGGTAAAAGCTATGAACACTGGGTCTTACCTGCAGAACTTGAAAAGGTTTGGACATGCCCAAGATCATATTCTAAGGTAGCTTCTAAATGTGATTGGGTAGAAAACTTGCTTTATATTTAGAGAGAAGTGTGTGTGTTAACTTTCAAACCACTGTCATACATAGTCTCATTTTATTCCCTCAGTGCCTCCAGGGTAGTATTAGAGACAGTTACCTTTTTATAGTGACAGTGACTTGGAAAAAAAAATTCTACTGAGTGATTATAAGTAAGAGGTGATTGTACTTGAGCAGAAATATAGGGAATTCCAGAAACATACATGACCTTCTTACTGAAAAGAGGTCCTAAGAATCTTCTTGCTTTATTGCTTTTGCTAAACCAGCACTTGAAAGCAGAGATAGTTATTTCTTCAGCATTTACTCTGAAGTTCAGCCCATTTATTCCTCATCTGTCTTTGCCTGGCTTTCAGGACACAATCGAGGGAGTTGCTTTGGCTCAGCACTGAGGAGAGTGAAGGACTCAGCCTAGTCAGGGACTGGGCATTGTGTATGTACATTTAGTGAAAGCCTTTTTTTTCTTCCTTTTATAAAGGACAAGAATGAGCCATGGTGTAAACAGAAAGCTGGGATTGACTTGGTCAGAAGTGAAAGTAGACCTAGGCTGGCTGGGGGAGAGGAAACAGTTGTGACTGAGCCTGAAGGCTAGCTTTTCTGGGTTCTCCTTACTTCACTTATTGACATTTCAGAGCTGATGGCTTCCAGACTCTCCACCTTATAGGGGATGTGTGAATTAGTAGGCATTGAAAATTTCTAACCGTGCATTCTTCAGCCCTCTGGTCTTTATTCCCTCTTCCTCTTCTGACATTAAAGTCCATGTTGATGAAATAAACTTAATATTTCTATTTAACATATAGAGTAAAAGGTAAAATTTGTTCTCATGATTCCCAAGCCTTATTTTCCTACAGTTTGATTAATACAGCAAATAAGTAGTTTGTTTTATTGCTGTTCTTGGAAAATGACTTTGGTGATCATCAAAAATCCTGCAGCAAACACACCACTATCTCTTGTGTGAGGTGCAGCACTTTCTCAGAAAGGTATGGACTTAGCCATCAGAGCCCGCTCTGCTCACTAGGCATTTCTAATGAGCTTGAGGCTACAAAAGTCACATTGGTCTTGTTTTTCCCCTCTCCACTTCTTTGTTTTCTAAACATTTTAATATTTTTTTAGGACTGAATGTTAGAATTTCTAGAAGAGGGCTTGCCTTGCATCCGTTTGCTGTTGTCCCAGTGCTTTACAGACATATCTTAAGAGTCCAGAGCAGCTGAGGTGGACTGTGGGGATGATGAGTATCATGGAGAGGAACGGTACACCTCTTACATTTGTGCAGCACCTTTGGCATCTGGATAACAACATGTTTACAGACATTTCTTGCTACTCTTCCCTTCGAGGGGCCACCCCACCTTCCTTAATATTAACAAGAACAGCTACATATCTGTGCATGCTACTGCAGCCCGTTTTGTCCTTTCTTCAGTCTCTACAATTGTACAAGATAAAATGCTGTTGTTATTTTGCAGTACTGAGCATTTGAACATAGTACCTTCAAACCAAGCTACATTCCTGGGCCACCCTCCCTTTTGCTACATGTATTTTTTTTTTTTTGCTTTTTTGGAGACAGGGTCTCACTTTGTAGTTCAGGCTGGCCCTGAGCTCACTATGGTGCCCAGGCAAGCCGCCGCGAACATGTATTATTTTTTAATTGAAGCATTACTCGTTGTTTTGTGTTTTGTTTTTGAACAGGCTCTTGCTTTGTAGTTCAGGCCAGCCTGAGCTCATTGTGTAGCCCAGGCAAGCCTCGAATTATAGGTGTGAGCCACCATGCCTGACATTGTGGTGTGTGGTACCAGGGACTGAACTCAGGACCTTGCACTTGCAAGGCAGATGCTGGAACCACTGAGCTAAGGGCCCTACTCGTTGAATTTTAAATACATAAGGTCACTTATTTTATATTTTATTTTTTTATGTTATGTTACATTATTTTAGTGATTGGTACTGGGGATTAAATTCGAGCCCTTGTGCTTCCAAGGTAGGCACTAACTGTAAATGTGTTTTTAAATGTATTTATCAGTTTATAACAGTTAACACCATCCATCAAGATACTGAACAAAAATCTTGTGCATGAATGCCTGTCTTTTAAACGTGAATTTCTTATAATAGCTTGTTACTCTCCATTTCTAGTACCTTTAAACCCTTTATTTTTTGTTTTATACAGATGTATTTTGAATCAGAAAATGATTTTTTTTACTCAGTCTGGACTTTATTAATTACAGATGTAATCAGTTTATGGGTATAATTCACCTTTATATCTATCAGTATCTTCTAAGAAATTTTATTTTTGCTTTTGGAAGTTTACTTTTTTGTTTTTTTGAGGCAGCATCTTGTTTTATAGTTCAGACTGGCCCTGAGCTCACTATGTAGCTCACTATTGTTCCAAGCTAACCTTGAATTTGTAGCAGTCCTTCTGCCTCTGCCTCCCAAGTGCTGGGATTACAGACGTGTACTACCATGCCTGGTATTTTATGCAAGTTTTAAAACTTCCTTGGTATTTTTCTTTTGCTGCTTTTCCTTGATTTTTTAGTTGTTTCCAATTCCAGAAACTTGAATGTGTATGGTCTATTTTTGTTCACAACTCTGTGACAAATTGACTTATGTGTACAACTATCTGATTACTGGTTTTCCCAATTCAGCATTTCAAACATATCCACCCCTCTTTAACCAGTGCTTCGGAAATTTTTCTCCTTAACATTATCAGTATTAACATTATGAACTTGTTAGGTGTTTTTTTGTTTTTGTTTTTGTTTTTTTTTTGAGACAGGGTCTTGCTTTGTAGTTCAGGCTGGCCCTGAGCTCACTATGTAGCCCAGGCAAGCCTCGAACTCAGCAATCCTCCTGTCTCTGCCTCCCAAGTGCTGGCATTACAGGCGTGAGCCACCATGCCCAGTTTAATTTTTTTTTTTTAAGGAAAGAACTATACCTTTTTCCAATTTTGTCAAATTAACATTTAGAATGTCTTTACCGTACTTGTCCTGCCCACAGTGCCAAAGAGCTTTTATCATACACATTTGGCCTCAGAGCACGCATCTTTTTTTTTTTTTTTTTTTTTTTTGAGACAGGGTCTCACTTTGTAGTTCAGGCTGGCCCTGAGCTCACTATGTAGCTCAGGCAAGCCTTGAACTCAGCAGTCCTCCTGTCTCTGCCTCCTGAGTGTTGGGATTACAGGCGTGAGCCACCACGCCCGGCACTGTGCTATGTGGTATTGATTGCTGGTGGGCGTGAGTCTCCATGCCCAGCATTGTATGTAGTTATCAGGGATCGAACTCAGGACCTTGCACTTACGAGGCAGGCGCCGGAACCACTGAGCTAACCCTCCGGCCCAAGAGCACGCATCTTTATCTGTAACATTACATGGCAAAAATAAAGCAGTATTTGTTAGCCCAATACATTGAATGCATGCACTTTGACAATTTAAAACTGTGTAAACTTAAAAATTTAAAGGGCAAAAGATTTGTACAGAGTATTAAACTAAAAAAAAAATTTTTTTTTTTTTTTTGAGACAGGGTCTTGCTTTGTAGTTCGGGCTGGCTCTGAGCTCGCTATGGAGCCCAGGCAAGCCTCGAACTCAGCAATCCTCCTGTCTCTGCCTCCTGAGTGCTGGGATTACAGGTGTGAGCCACCACGCCCGGCACTGTGGTATGTGGTATTGATTGCTGATGGGCGTGAGTCTCCACGCCCAGCATTGTATGTGGTTACCGGGGATCGAACTCAGGACCTTGTGCTTGCGAGGCAGGCGCCGGAACCACTGAGCTAACCCTCCGGCCCTAAACTAAAAATTTTAGATCTTGCTAACAGATCTATTTTGTATTTATGTTTATTACTCTATATGTAACAATATTAGACTGCATGCTTCTTAATAGTTTTAATTGTTTTTTCATATAATTATCTCTGTATTCTTTAATTTTTCTGTTGGCTGCAGTAAATCAGCAAAATTTTCAGAGAAGATTCTTGGTTGATAGACTTTTTGAACCCCTTAGTATTTTAAGAATGTCTTCCAGCCAGGTGTCGTGGCTCACGCCTGTAATCCCAGCACTTGGGAGGCAGAGGCAGGAGGATTGCTGAGTTCGAGGCTTGCCTGGACTCCATAGTGAGCTCAGGGCCAGCCTGAATTACAAAGTAAGACCCTGTCTCAAAAAAAAAAGAATGTCTTCCAGGGCCAGAGATTGAGGTCAGTGGTTCCAGTATCTGCCTAGCAATGCAAGGTCCCTGGTTTGATCCCCAGTAACCACATACAACAATAGTAGGCTTGGTGACTCTCACCCACCAGCAATCAGTCCCACATACCACAATGCTGGGCCTATTGGCTCACAGCTGTAATCCCAGCACTCAGGAGACAGAGGCAGGAGGATTGCTGAGTTTGAGGCTTGCCTGGGCTACATAGTGAGTTCAGGGCTAGCCTGAACCACAAAGTGAGGCCCCCCCCCAAAAAAAGAATATCTTCCAGTTTTCCAGCTGCCCTTCATATACAGATGCTAACTTGGCAGGGTTTATAATTCTTGATTCTATATTGTTATTACTATTATTGTTATCATACCCTCTACCTCTGCCCACTCATTTCCCTGTGTCACAGGGACTTCCTTGCTTGTAGTCCCTGGCTTCTGACACTGATGCAGAAGACATGTTGAAGCTTCTAATAAATTCATCTGATGTGTGGCCTGGGTACCAGGTTGTGAAAAGTTGCCTCAGTTGATTGAGAACCACTGGCTAAGAGGAAATGTCGGTGCCTTCAGAGTGATTTCACCTGCCAGCAGCAGTGACGATCCCAGATTGTTGTCAGTTTCTACAGCCAAGGATGTGCCACCTCTATTTGCTTCCATCCAGACCAGCCTCATCCCTTCTTGGGCTTAGCCCTTGGCTAGCAGGAAACCTTAAGTTCTTCCTCTGCCTTCAGTCAATACTTCATTTTGCCTATAGCAATGATGATATGTCCCTGGAGTTGGAAAGCTTGCATAAAGGAAGCAAAGAAGACTGAAAAATGAGAATATTTACTTGGAAACAGCCTAGTCATAGATAACACTTTAAAGAGATTTTGAAATGAGTTACTAAGTTGTAAGTCTTTGAAAAGTGAGCACTGAACAGGTAGTCCGTGCCTAGTGGAGAAGTGGACACTTTGCTCTGAGAGCAGGTCAGTCAGGAAGCAGTGTGCTTGAAGGGCAGGCATTTGTCCTTAGCAAGAAGCCTAGACTTCTCAGGAAATTGGGCCAAGCGCCATCGGGTAGCTAAGATTCTTTAGGGACCCTGTGAGGGTCTTTATTAGGATTCTAGAAGAATGTTCATTAACTGATGTGACTGGAGCCTGCAACTGATAAGGCCAGCAAATGAATCAGCTCTCACATGATCTCTTCTGAGGGTCTTCTTGTTTCTTTGTTCCCCTTATTCTTGCCACTCAGCCACAGCTCCCTCCCAGGGAAAGGGAATAAAAGACTTTGTGCTGTGTTTCTCTTGTAACATGAAGGATTAGTCAGATTCCTCAGAACTGCTTCCAGATGGCAGAGCCTGTTTAGGCTGTCCCTTGTTAAATGACAAGTGAGGCATTAATAGGAGCCAATGATCAATAATTTGTCAATATTTGACCAGGTCATACTTCATTAGAGTAAAAATAAGAGTGCTGTTTATAGTATTATCAACAGATGGGAATGGACATGATAATCAGCATCTCTTGATTTCCTAGAAACTCTTAATGCTGGATCCTGTACCGTGGCCTTTCCTTTCCCTGACTGATTGCTTAATCTAAGTGTTTATTTTGGACCTTGATCTCTAATCTTGTATAGAATAGTACAGAAGTATAGTTTATCTTCAAAAGATTGCTGGGAAATATGTGGGTCTTATTCCCATTTACCAAATGAGTACTGACACAGGGTTTTAAAGCACCAGCCCCTAGGATACTCAGTGGATGAGCAATAGAGCTTTAAGATGACCCAGATTTCTTTGGCTTTTTTTTAATTTGAATTTTTTATTGGTACATTTTATATACAGCTCACATTGAGGAATTTATACCAGTATGTGACAGAAGTTAATTCTCATTTTTACCCATATCCCTACCCACTCACAACCCCCACCCCTTATATACATGCTGTTTCTTTTGCTTTCCAAATCATATTTATTCTTTCCCCTCATTATGTTCCCCCACCACAGTGCCTTTGAATATTTCCTATTTTCCAAATAAATCATACATTCTAGAACTCATTTACATCCACAGGTTCTCATACCAGAGAAAAGATACAGTATTTACATATCTGGGATCTATTTATTTCACTTATTAGTGTGTCAAGGTATATCCATTTGCACATAAATGAATGAAACTTGTCATTCTTTACTGCAGAGTAATACTCCGTTTAAAAACAATCCACATCTTTATCCAGTCTCCAGTTGATGGGCATCTGGGTTGTTTCCAAGATTGGGCTATCACAAACTGAGCTGCTATGAACATGGGTGTACATATGTCTTTACAATATGAATCTTTTTTAATTCCTTTGGGGATATTCCTAGCAGGGGAATAGCAGGTTCAAATGGGACCTCTGATCCTAGTTTTCTGAGAAATCTCCACAACTGATCTCCACAGTGGTTGTACAAGTCTATAATCGCACCAACAGTGGAGAAGGGTTCCTTTCTCCTTCCAGCCTCATTAGCGTTTGTTGCTGATGATTTCACAATAGCAGCCATTCTTTGTGGAGTGAGATGAAATCTAAGTGTTGTTTTCATCTGCATCTCTCGAATGACCAGTGATGTTGAGCATTTCTTCATATGCTTCTTGGCTGCTTTGACTTCTGCCTCTGAGAAGTGTCTGTTCATTTCAGATGTGTCCATTTTTGAGTTGGGTCTTTAAACTTGGGGGGACCCATTTGTTTAAATTCTTTATATATTCTCAGTAGTAGCCCTTTGTCTGAGAAACAGCTGGTAAAGATTTTTTTCCCATGTTGTTGGTTGTCTTTTAGCTGTGCCAGTGGTTTCTTTTGCTGTGCAGAAGCTTTTTAGTAGCATGAGATCCCATTTGTTGATTCTTTCTGCTAGTTCTTGAGCTATAGAGGTTTTGTTTATAGTCTCAGCCTAAGCCAATGTCTCCAAGAGTTTTACCTAACCTGTTTTGCAGCAGGTTTATTGTTTCTGTTTTAATGTTTAAGTCTCGAATCCATTGTGATTTTAGTTTAGTAGATAGTGAAAGGGATAGGTCTAGCTTTAGTTTTTAGCAGGTTCAGATTTCTTTGACTTTTAAGTTCAGAGTTGTGTTCTTCACACTGTTTTATGTGGTGTTGACTCCATTAGGTAGACCAGCTCCCTCAGGCCCAGGGAATCCTATAATGTCTACAAGTGGGTAGTTGGCCATGCAGTTAGAGTAACATGTATTGTATTTTAAATTTTTTTTGTAGACTCTGTTCTTGTTTTTGTTTTATTTTTTTCCTTAGGAAGATAGATACAAGATGCATGATCTCTGGAGTTAGCCTTGAATTGGATGCCCATTTACTTAATAACATAATTATAGACATTAAATAACTTTTTTCCAAATTTGAGTCTTCCAGTTTGTGAAACTGGGGTAATGCCTGCTTTATCATTTGATAGTTGTCTATTCCTGTATCAGATTCCCCTAAAACTTAGTGGCTTATGATGACAAACACCTGTCACATTTCAGTTCCCATAGGTTAGGAATTGAAAAAGCACTGTAATGGGTATCTTGATCCAGGGTCTTCCAGGAGAGTTTAATAGCTGTTGGCCATCGCTGCAGTTACTTGAAGCTCAACAAGGCTCCAGGACCTGCTCTCACAGTGAAGGCCTGACAATGTCACTCCAGGGTCCTCTCCTCAGGCAGTGTCCTTCTACCATGGCAACTAACCTTCTCCCAGGGCATGTGGTTCAAGAGCAAAACAAGTCGCATTGTCTTTTACGAACTAGGTCTCAGAATTGGACACCTTTATTTAGGCTTTATTTTGTTCATTAGAAGGGACTTACTAAATCCAGACCACACTCAAGAAAAGGTCAATTAAGCTTCCCCTCTTAACGAGTAACATATCAAAGAACTGAAAGTCTCATGTGGGGCTGAGCCCTAAGGGTCCTCTAAATACCTGCTTCCTTCCTTGCTGTGACTGTGCATGCCACCAGCTGATGGAGCACTAACAGGCACTCTTGATTGAGCAGCTGTCATAAAGTATAGAGAAGTGACAGATTTTTGAATTGATCCAGAGCCTAAAATGGCAGTTTTGTAATCACTCCTTTTAGGGGTAGAGTGATTTGGCTTCCTCATGTTTTCTCTGCCTGGTACTCTAGTGATTATTTCATCATCTCAAGATGAATATTCAGGGCCTTGTTTCCTGTAGGGTTTTAGCTGGAGGAGCTTCTTAGGCTTCATGCAGTGTCCTTGAGGAAATTGAGTAGAAAACAATTGATCTTACCCTTGGAAACTTTTTTTTAATTGAATTCTTTTTTTTTTTTTTTTGCTTTTTGGAGACAGGGTCTTGCTTTGTAGTTCAGGCTGGCCCTGAGCTCACTATGGTGCCCAGGCAAGCCGCCGCGAACTCAGCACTCCTTTTGTCTCTGCCTCCTGAGTGCTGGGATTACAGGCGTGAGCCACCACGTCTGGCATTGTGGTATGCGGTGTTGATTGTTGGTGGGCGTGTCTCCATGCCCAGCATTATATGTGGTTACCGGGGATCAAACTC
>PVIC010036012.1:0-18904 GCA_004025085.1 Thryonomys swinderianus
ACGCCCACCAGCAATCAATACCACATACCACAGTGCCGGGCGTGGTGGCTCACACCTGTCATCCCAGCACTCGGGAGGCAGAGGCAGGAGGATTGCTGAGTTCGCGGCGGCTTGCCTGGGCTCCATAGTGAGCTCAGGGCCAGCCTGAACTCCAAAGCGAGACCCTGTCTCAAAAAAAAAAAAAGAATAGACAAGTTCTATTCAAGTTCAGAGTGATTTGACTTTGATGAGATACACCTCACTGAATTACATCACAATCATCTCGGAACTGCCTGACTTCTCACTTTTGGTGACACTCAGCAGGGCCGAGAAGAAAAAGGCAAAGGTATCAGTGTCTGTCTTGCATATGTGAAGCCAGATGTGCTACATCTATGTCTCACTCCTGAAGATGAATCCCTGAGCGACAAAGTTCCTTGGTCTTGGGGTGCACCCAGCTTCCAGTATGTTAGGATGGGCCGAAATGGGTGAACTCAGCAACTCACCCCTCATGCCCCGCAGACAACAATGTGAAAATAAACAAAGGCCCCAGACCAGCTAAGCTTTGGGTGCTCTAAGTGGCCCTGTGCTTGCTTCACTTTGTAACAATAGGACTAACCAGCTCCTACGGCACCCATAATCCAGCCCTCAGTAACCCACTGCAGGGATGGTTCCTGAGAAGTCAAATGTTTCAGTCTACAAATAGCACGAATCCTTGAGTTGCTCCCAGGGTCTTGGGGGAGCTCTCTGAAAGCTATCAGGGGACCAGGGGAAAATGCTGTAGGACAAAAATTGGTTGCTGTGAAAAAATCCTTCCTTACTCCAACTCCTGACAAAGAAATCCTATTATTTTATTCCTTTACCAAGGCTCAGTCTGAATCAGAAATACTCATAATCCATTATTACAAATGGAGACTGTACTACTCTTTCTCCAAGGCTCTCAGACACTTGCCAATGGCTAATCCTAATTTAGAGAGGACACCCATTCTTATCTGCAATATTGTTTTGACCTTTGCACCTCCCTTCCAAAGACTGGGGGGCACTCAAGGCTTCCAGTGTGGTCCTCTCGGCCCAGCATCCACTTCCTTCCCCCGACAACAGTCACTGCCCCCCAAGGCTGCATCACAATGGCTTTTCCTACTTCCTCATCCCAGGCAGGCTGTACATACTATTAAGCATGCCCACAAAATCTCCCACTCCTGCTGAATAATTATTGTAACTAAATAATTATCTGAGCAGTGGTTTGCACAGCCTCTAATTCCCTCCACAGACCTTCACAATCCTTCGTGAAGACGTGACTGTCTGCCTTGTTCACACTTCCCTTTTCCCCTGGCCAAGGCACACACTGGGTGCTAAATCCCTAGCGAATGAATGAAAGATCACTAAAAAACTGAAATCGAGAAGTTATCGCTAAAGTGCACCCAGGTTTTAAGGCTATACAAATGCAACTTATTTTTAATGATAGTGACAAGCCAAAATAGTTAACAGATATTGTTAACCATTAATTTTTCACTTTGCTCTTCCACTGAGTAAATGAAAAATAGTGACAAATTCAAAATAATCCTTTCTTAAAGTGAAATGAATCATTTTGTAATGTGAGCCTACAATTAAAAATGATAACTAAGTAGTTTTACTATGACCAGCACTTCAGTTAAGTAATATCCAATAGAAGTAAGATATGGGTATTAAATATGCATGAGATGCTCGAATATTATGAATTAATCAGTGCTTCCTCATTTAAATGTTCAATATTTAATGTTACTGCTTCTCCTGTCTCTTGGAAGTGTTACACTTTACTATGTATCCTACAACTGAATAACAGAGTTGACACATGATATTTAGAATTCTGGTTACAGAATCCACACTGACCTATACATTAGAGGAAAACATTATTGTAGTGCATTAAGCTCTTGATGAAATTCTAACACATTTATCTCCAATGCAAAGAGATAATAAAAACAAAATACATGACAAGTGTATGTAAATGTCTACCCAATGTGATTGCTTTTCATCCATGATAATTTATCTGTAGAGGCTTACTAAAAATCTGGGTTTCATGAATTAACCTAGACAAATGAATGTGGCATTCCATTCTATGAGCATTTTAAGAAATACAGCATATTAATGTTTGCATGTCAGTTTAGTAAATCTAAACACCAGCTCTTGAAACAGAATAATATCCTTCCAGTGGATTCATCCATTCCAAGGTCTCTCAGCCACCTTAAAACTACTGTTGGTATTTAAAACTCCCATAATAGCCATAATACTTTGTTCTTATGTTAATACCATTATTCAAAACTCCAAAGTAAATTAACTGTGACTCATAGCTTTCCACATATTCAGGTCCTTTTACCGTAACAGGAAAGCACATTTGTGCATTATATACAAAACAATGGTGACTGTGATTGGTTGGATTATGCTCTTCCTCAAAAAAATAATTTACCTAAATCCTAATCCCCAATGCCTTGGAATGGGACATTTTCTGGAACTATGGTCTGATCGACTCATATCTATATATTCAGATATCATTTATTTGGGTAGTCACACATCTTTCCATTGGGACACTTGTCAAGTTAATCTTCAGGAATATAATTTAGATGGAATTCTGTTGATATTTATTGTTTCCTAAGGCTTGTTTAGAACTTTAGTTTTCTTGTTGTCTGATGCTGTTATTTGATAAAATTTAAGGAAAGAAAAGCTGAGCACAAGAATCAGCACGAGCCTTACGTCTGATTCTTCGTATCCCCCTCAGCCTAAGTCAGGAAACGACGGCTACTAGTATGTTTGTCACAACTCCCTACAGTTCTTGACATTGAAATACATTTTCAATATTACTTTTAAAATAAATTTATTTTTAAACATTATATTTTTTAGACTTACTAGTTAACTTTTATTTCCAGTTTCTAACTAAAATGCCTATTTCTCCTGATGCATTTCTATAGATGTTGCTTTACATTTAAATTACCTGTCTCTCGATGTAAACTTGACACTATAGGAAAATCTCTGGGGTCTGAAATATGTCACTGGAAATCATTTCAATGCATAAATCCATTTGAAGTGAAAGGAGACATGAAGAACTAGCATCTTTTCCCTTATAAAGCCTTTCCGAGGTGGAGGTGGGAGATCTGTACTGAAAGAAAAAAATAGATGCCGCGGCTGGGTGTAGTTCAGTGGCAGAGAGCTCACCTAGCCCGAGCGAGGACTTGGGTTTGGTTCCCAGCACTGCTGAAAATAAAAAAACAAAAACAAAACAACAAAAAAAACCCCACACAGTGGCTGTTTAAACTGAGACGTCCAGGAGATTCTTTTGGATAATGTCACAGTGTTGAAACATAAGAATGCTGAACTGTAAATGTCCCTGACAGTCACAGAGGGTGGAAGCGTTCTGATAAAATGTCTTTTGCTTTTCACTTTTGCCAAACGGGACAGTGGTCACTCGGCGTGGATGTGGCCTCTGGCCTTATCAGCAGGTGCTTCCCCTGCTGCCCTTCACGAGGGGAAGGCGTCGTCCTCCGCGATGTCCCGGCCACCGAAGTGCCTTCCGCGGGAAGGAAGCACCACCGCGTCCTCGTCCCTCCCTTTCTCTCTGCCTTGCGTGTGGATCCGAGGTCTGAGAGTCCCGGACTTCCAAGGGAGGATGCGGCATTCAGCACCGCGGGGGAGGGCGTTCGGGGAGAGGAGGCTTCCCGAGATGGGCGCGGAATGTCCCTCAGCTCCTGGTTGTTGGAGTCTATGAACGAAGCCAACGGCTCGTCCCACCTATAACAAGCGAGGCGCGCTTCCTTCTCTGGACTGGGACCCACATGTACAGCTTGTCACACTCTTTGCCGAAGAGCACACAGAGGACTCAGACTCGGGACAACTTTAGATAACGTGATTCCGTCACTAGCGGCGTTCAGTTTTCGCTACAGCGAACGAGTGTGTGTTCCTGACGACTCAAGCACAGCAAGGCTGGTGTTTTTGAGGTACTGGAAGGGAAAACACACCCACCACATGCATAGACTTTTATATAAAGAATATATTAAATATACAAATCTAAATACCAAGTGGGAATGTAACCTCAACTCGCAGTTAGAGTGAATTTAGTTTGCTAAAAATAAATGATCAAAATGAACCAGCTTTTAAAATTCCTATCCTGCTACCGTGTCTTCTTAGTTGTTAAGTGCAGTTGCCAAGTATGCTCTGATGATAGGCAGCTACCCAAACACTTCAGAGAACAGTGCGTGTGTGTGTGTGTGTGATGCACACATGCATGCAGACATGAGTTCCTTATTCCGGTTTTCCTTCACTGGGAAAAAGATTTTCATAGTTCTGGCATGGAATCTCCAAGATGGACGTTCAGGCCCCAGGATGTAGCTCAGCGGTGCCATGCCTGCCTGGCAAGTGTAAGGTCCTGAGTTTCATCCCTAGTACTGAGACAAAAAGTTTTAAAAGAAGATGAACACTGAGACATAAAATTAAAATATCAAAATCAATTTTATATTATCAAAGTGTTTCAATCTCATTAAGCAAGAATTTGCTTTTTGGAAGGGAAAGAAAAATTTGATAGTAAAAAATTTTTAAAAAGCTGGGCCGGAGGGTTAGCTCAGTGGTTCCGGCGCCTGCCTCGCAAGCGTAAGGACCTGAGTTCGATCCCCGGTTACCACAAATAATGCTGGGCGTGGTGGCTCACGCCTGTAATCCCAGCACTTGGGAGGCAGAGACAGGAGGATTGCTGAGTTCGCGATGGCTTGCCTGGGCACCATAGTGAGCTCAGGCCCAGCCTGAACTACAAAGCAAGACCCTGTCTCCAAAAAAAAGCAAAAAAAAAAAAAAAAAAGGAAACAAAGCTTATATATATTTAGGGGTGGGGGGCTTAGGCTGGGCAGGGGAGTGGGAAAAAATGAGAATAAAGATGTGTCATGTACTGGTATAAATTCTCAATGATGATTATGATCATTTTGCATATATAAAATGTACCAATAGAATCAATTAAGAAAGAATTTTTTTTAACATCTGGTAAATGAAAACAGAAATGATAAGAAGTTACTGATCTCAGCACAAGCTAATCTCAGTATTTCAAAAGGACATGACCAAAAGAAGATATTTCCATGTATCTTTTCTGTTAATTTTTAAAAACAGTAATTTAAAGAATCTCAGAAAACCAAATTAACTAGATAAATTTTTAAAAGCTTTCTCAGCTGTAAAGACAATCATACTTTATACAACAGATTTTACCATAGGCCAGGTCATTTGCTCATTAAAAATGACACCAGCCAGAAGCTCATGTCTGAATTAATGTATCTCAAAAGTAGGCTCCACCAACAGCAACTATTTTTTAAATAGCTTATTATTTACCATTAAACAAGTAGCTACATGCCAGGAAGCCTGGGTTCCAATTGTGTCTATGCCTAGATGAGACCCTGAATAATACAATCAACTCTTATAGACTTCAATTTAATAAAACATAACACAGAAGTAGACACAATGATTTACAAAATGTTGCACAGTTCAAAAACCTCACGTGGGCCTGTGGCATTACTATGGGAGATTTTAATATATCACTATGAGTAGTTACTGCCCTTCTCTCTCTAGATATTAAAAATAAGCAAAGTAATCAAATCTCTATTGGAATTTAAGGTTATTTTGTAGCAGTGGAGGGACGGATATGGCTTCACGATTCACTGTCATTCTGTACCATTTAAATGAACCTTCCTCAGTGAGATTTTCAATCTGAGGACTTAGAACTCTCTCCAGTTCTAGAAACGTCTCCGCTGGTGTCTTGCTGTGTGTTGTATCTGCCCTCTTTCCTTCCCCCTGCCCTTCTGGGACTCTGATTCATCAGAGGGAGGGTAGCTTGCCGCTACTGCTTCCTTGGCTTAGGTTTCTGGCTGGAAGGATGGACACAAACCCGCACTGACACACAGAGCCCTTCAGCTCTGTTTTTCTCAAGTGAATTTTTACCTGAGATATTTCCCTGTCACAGAGCAAATGTGAGGAGCAGAGATTTCTCTGGTTTCCATACAGGGAGACCAAAGCCACATCATGGCTTCAAAGCTTGTCCTGAGAGCTCAGATTCATCTTTCTTTTGAGCATGGAGGCCTGAAGCTACAGCTCAGACTCCAAAACTCTCCCTCCCACAGTATGTGTTAGGTCTAATGAACCCGTGGGTCACTCCAGCTTCTGCTCTGCCCGCTCTGTCTGCCGGGTACTTACTCTAATTTGTTTGGAGCGTAACTATGCTTCCGTTTTTGGAAGATGTCGCGTCCCACCCTGCACTTGACGAATCGGGACATGTATCGGGATTTCTCTGGTTAGTTCGCCCTCTACCTGGGGCGCTGTCCTCCTTTCTACATCCCAGCAGCCACTTGGGTACCTTCAGAGAGGCGGTCGCAGTGTCATCTCTTCTCACCAAGCTGGGCTTAGCCGCGAGAATCTCCTTTCTTTCTAGAAAAAACACTACCTGAAATGAAATGCTCCGCTAGAAGATGCCACCCTACAACTGATTGTAACGTCAACACTCTTCAGGACAGGCAACTGAGCTACTTTGCAAGAGCTCGCCTCAAAACTAAACAGGGGCTGGGGATGTAGCTTAATATCAAGGCTCGGGGTTCTGTCTCCAGTACTACTGGAGAGGGGGGAAGTGTTCAATAAGAAAAATAAAGTAACAATGTTGCTAAAATAATCACCTGTTTGTTTTTTTTTTAAGGCCAGGATAAAGTCAAACAGCATTTAAGAAATATGAACAATATGTATTCTAATCAGTATGATGCAAAAATATTTCCTTACAATATGATTTGTGAGTATAATAAACAATCTTCTAAGGAAAGTTCTCCTTTGGGCTAGCTTTGAAAATTTTTTAATTGGGAATCATACTGATATATTATAATCTCTGGACAGAAGTTTGGTTAACGAGAAGATAGAAAAGTGTGTAAGACTAAAACTCTGTGTTTACATCTTTCTCCCCAAAGAATTTATCAGCGAGGATTTGGGAAGCCTTCCAAGTGCTAAAAGTTCTACGTGGACCCGAAAAGGAGGCGGAGAGGATAGGACGAAGCTGGGGCGGCAGCGCGGGTCTCGCACAGAGCGTACGGGCGGTCACTGGAGAATGGAAACACGACTGTCCTGGCCCACTGACTGCTTGCGCTTTGAAATGACAACACGGAACATGAAAAAGGACAACGCAGAGTGGGGAAATGGATGTTGCTGGCGCCTTGGGGAGGCCTACGCCATAAGAAATGTGGATTTGGAAGCATAAACACAGGTAAGAGAAACTAAGGATTCCGCCATAAGGCCGCGAACCAAGCCGGCAGCACAGGGGAAGGATAAACGGCTCATCCGCGGAAAACAGCCAGGGGCTCCGCGCCTGTGCTTCGGCTCGGGGTGCCTGTCTGGCTGGAAATATCTCTGGAACTCAGCTGCCTTGGGTTAGAAAAAAGAAAAAGAAAAGCAAAGAGAAGAGAAAAGAAAAAGAGAGGAAATACTACACTGAAATGTCTCTCATGAAAAATTATTTTTCAGCTTGTCTTAGCACTCAGAAGAGAATTAACCTATGAAGAAAGACAAATTGTCTTTTTTTTTTTTTTTTTTAACATACAATTTGCTGAACAAAAATGAATGGAGTTGGGCCGGAGGTTTAGCTCAGTGGTTCCGGCGCCTGCCTCACAAGCACAAGGGCCTGATTTCAATCCCCAGGAATCACACAGAATGCTGGGCGTGGAGACTCACGCCCACCAGCCATCAGTACCACGCACCACAGTGCCGGGCGTGGCGGCTCAGGCCTGTCATCCCAGCACTCAGGAGGCAGAGACAGGAGGATTGCTGAGTTCCAGGTTTGCCTGGGCTACACAGTGAGCTCAGGACCTGAACTACAAAGCAAGACCCTGTCTCAAAAAAAAAAAAAAGAATTCAATTTAAAAAAATGTTTCCCGAAGAGTAGAAATGGTAAAGCCAATTTAACTAATAAAGAACTCCACCCTAGGTGTTCTCCTCCACTGAAGCTGATTTTGCTCTTCGGAGAGCACTAACGAGCACCGACAAGTGCTCAGAGAGAGCTGTGCTTCCAGGGCGGGTGCCCCGGGGTACGTGACCGTGAGGGCAGACAAATGTCTGTGAACACGACCACAGACTATGTGTTTGGTCAGCAAAGTGCTAATGAATAGAGATTTAAAATGTTGCTTGTGCAAGAAATAAAAAACTAGCAGGCACGCAGGCTCCTGTGTTCTTGGCTAACTAAGATAAGTAATGAGGACTGTGAGAGAAAATAGATTTTAGAAGATATGACTGTTTGGGGACCTCATGAAAAATCAACCTGTTTCCATCAAATTGTACAGTTTTTGCATACTTTCAATTTTAAGAAATTCAAAGCTAATCTTTAAAAGTTACGGTTGGTGATAACTAAGTGAGAAAATATCTTGATCGTTTTTTGCTTTAACTGTGACTTGGATCAACAAGCTGAGGGACTCATGCTTTTCTCCGCATTTCAATATTTGTCTTTTATAACGAGAAATAAGCACTAACACTGGCAAGGCAATGCCAAAGACGGAATGAGCAGCTCCCCTACGGGTCATGGGCCCCGGCCTGGCTCATAAGGCCCGAGGCAAAGCGAGCACAAACACTGGACGCGGCTGTGGAGCTCTCTGGTTTCCTTCTGCTTTTCCTGAAGCACCAAACAGGCCTAAGGTCCCCGAGGACCGTGAATCCAGGCTCCAGAAACCGCAGTTTGGACAGCCGCCTTCTGCCTGCCCCGGGAGCCCGCGAAAGCCACCGACGCTCCTCAGGCCGCTCTCTCCCTCCTGCAGCGTCGGGCATCGGGTTTTGTTTTCTTCTGTGTCGTCTCAGAGCACTACGAGAACTAAGTGCCACAGTCCAGAAGGGTCCTCAGCGCAGCATTTAAAGTAGGAACCACGGAGCGATATGAGGTACTTGTGAGTCGTGGGACTGTGGGTCCCATACGCTGAGGAGTAGGCGCTTTGTGCCTCTCTCTTTGCCACCATGAAATAAGCTCTTGTTCTAAAACTTTCAGGAGTGGGAGGTGGCAAGTCTCTTCAGAGTGGTCTTTCTTCTTTCTGAAAGGCTTTTTCTTGTTATCTTTGGTTTTCATTTCTGGATTATTTTAGTTAATCCTTGATACTGTCAGCTACAGATAAGCTTCGCCAGCAACAGGAAGCCATTTACAGCACCCTGCTAGCCAGATGCAAAGTCTGCAGCGGCCTTTAAAGACAACCACCTGTCCCAACAAGACGTCCCCATGCCGCCCTCTCTTCCTCATCGTGCTCCCCAAGCCCTCCAGGACCGACACCCAGCTCCCTCCACACAGGCCTCTGAAGCCGCTGCGGGGATGGAATCCACGGGACTCTTCCTGCTTTTCCCTTGTTACAATAGCAACCCTGTCTCCCCTGCCCTTCCCTTGCTTTGTCCTTCACGTCCCCACCTGCCTTTCCAGTACCCGGAAGATGGCGTGGCACGAAATGCGGCCCAGAGGCCTCTCACCAGCCCACAAAAGCATTCAGAGGAGAGGCTGCCTGCCAGCCGGGAGAGGAAAGCTGAGAGCCACTTCGGGGCCACTCACAGTTACTGTGCGTGTGTGTGTGTGTGTGTGTGTGTGCGTGCGCAAGTATGTATGTGCTCAAGCATGCTCGTGTGAACAAATGTGTGTGTTGCTAACATCCCTACTGTGTGAATGCATTCCTGAGTTAGCTATTACCAAAGCAGAGCACAACCAGAAATACTTTGTCTGAACATCACAAAATGCATTTTTGAACTGATGATCTCACCAGGAAGGTTTTTTTTTTTTTTCTTTTTGAGACAGGGTCTCGCTTTGTAGTTCAGGCTGGCCCTGAGCTCACTATGTAGTCCAGGCAAGCCTGGAACTCAGCAATCCTCCTGTCTCTGCTGGGATTACAGGCATGAGCCACTACACCCAGCACTGTGGTATGTGATATTGATTGTTGGTGGGTGTGAGTCTCCACGCCCAGCATTGTATGTGGTTACCAGAGACCGAACTCAGGACCTTGCGCTTGCGAGGCAGGCACTGGAACCACTGAGCTAATCCTCCGGCCCAGGAAGGTTTTTTAAAAACCAAGTCAAAGTAAAAAAATTATGACTTCATTTTTAACATAAAGAATATCATAAAGACTTTAGCAGATATAAAGCATGTTGAAGGTACCTGTGAAAATAGGTGTAATTTTTCATTGATATCACCTACCAACATGGTATCATGACCAGGAAAGAGGGTAGGCAAGGTCGGCAAAGACTTCAGCTTTGCTAGTGGGCCAGAGAGAGAAGGAGGCAGAAGTCAGCCAGGGATGGGAACAGCAAGACAACATGTAGGCAGGATCCCTATTCCCATTCCTAGTCTGTCTGTCTGTCCCTCTCTCACCCTTTCTTCTTTTTTCTGTCTTCTCTTCTGAACCCAGCCTTCTTATAAAAATTGCTGCAGTCACAAGACAAACTTTAAACCTAGATAATACTAGCATAACCATATGTTTCTGTATCACTTTACAGATTATAAAGCATTTTCCCATAGATGATCTCACGTCACCCTCAAGGTAATTAAGCGAAAGATTTCAATCCCCTTGTGCATAAACAGATACACGCTTAAGCCAGTTCACTTGAGGTTTTAGATAGGCATCTGTATGGACTCTTTTATCACAGAAAGAAATCCTGGCGGACATAAGCTGACTTTGGGTCCCCAGCCCTTACAGAGCTGACCGAGCAAGTTATGGGTGGGAGCAGCACTGTGTTGAGGGACAAGGAGCTTCTCTCTATACCTTTTTCTTATTTCTGCTAAAAATCTGAGAAAATAGTGTCAATATTAACGTTTGTCATACCTGGGTAGTAATGTACAATCATTGCTAAGTCACTCTACTTTCTGTTTATGGTATTTCATAATAAATACAAAGGAAAGGAAAAATGAACCTTGCTGAGTGGATATTACTATGTTTCTTTTCAGATGAAGAAAACTAGAGTACAGACAGGTGACATGGTTTGTCACGCAAGGACACATTAATATGTAGGCTGCGGATATAGGACTTGGGCTGTGAAAAAGGAAGATCCAGACATGAGTTCCTTGATTCTGGATATTGTAGTAGCTTTATTTATTATGCTACTCAAAAGAGATGCAACGGAGATTGAAATAAATCTTTCCTCCTGTTTTCAATGTCAACGTGAGTACATAAATGATTAGTTTCCCAAATACTGATCTAAAAATGAGTGGATTACATGAATTACAGCCAAGCCAAGGCCAACTTGGGTCCTTCTTCTAGAACAGAATTTGAAAAAAGAAGATCATAATGGGTTCCCCAGACATGACCAGCCACTTCCACTTGAGCACATTAGCTCAAGCAACAATATTTCAACTACCCAGATGGCTCAGTTAGGAAAAAAAATCTGTATCATAACTGTTACTTCCAGGGAGCCATTAAATACATATTTAAATGAATGCACCAAAATTTTGACTTGTAGGAAGGCATTAGAAATCTTTAATTTGCCTTCCTCTTTTCATGATTCCCGAATACAATCTCTAACCTAGGTGTTTAGCTTTTGCCATTTCAGTCATCTTGATGCACAAGTATCACCCTCCTTCCCCATGGCCTCCCGCTGACTTTCCTTAGTCATTCATCTCACGCTCTATAAAGGTGTTCTGCAACAGGACTGTTGAGAGAGACCACATGGACCGACCTGTGGCCCTGCAGGTGCCGTCAGAACTTGAGGCCCACACCTGGGTATCCAGGCCAGCTCTAGGGGTTACAGGGAATAAACCCGGGATGAGTCACCACCTACTCTTCTGTGAATTTCTGTCTGTGATCTCTCAAATGTGGGTAATAATTCTACAGCACAGGTTTACTTCGAGGAATAAAATAATTTACGTAAGGCAATGTTGAAAACTGAAAAACACCATACAAAAGCAAATTATGTATAGAAAGGTTATATGACACCTATTTCTAAATTGAAATGATAAGGCTTTAAAGATGGGTGTTTATAAATATATTCGTTGGGTACCAACATGCATCAAGTAATAATAATAAATGAATATATCCTAATACTTCCTTGAGAAGGACACAGAACTCAAAATCAATGCAGCGCCTTTGTCTACAAGAATACCCTGAGCAGCTTCACTGGCAAACTTGCCAGAAGATACATTATGATGTGGCCTCTTAAAATGACAATTTAAATAAACTAAATATTTCAGTATTATACTAATAAAATTGTGTCTTTGAATGGAAACAATATAATGAAGCCATCATTTTTTGTATATTTTAAAGACTCCATATATTTTGGCTCCTGGTTCTCTCATGTCTTAGAACCTAGAACTCTTCTCTAAATAATCCATTTAGATGCAGAAAATGAATGGCAATAGCAAATTTATTTACATACACTCCTTGGATCTATACAATTCCCCAATATCTTCGCTTTTGTCACTAATAGCAAAGCTCTTTGTTTCGTATAAACATATAAATCTACAGCAAATATCTCAACAGTATTTAATATTGGGAAAGGTTTTATTTTATCACCAAAAATTAAGATGCCTAACTATTTAAATAATGATCTACTTAAAACTTCTTTGTTCTAAACCAGTATTTCTTGTTCTTTTCCTGTTTCCAATGCATGTGTTATTCCTAACAAACTAAAATCTCAGAACTTGAGAGAAATTGATTCATTTAACTTTTGCACACAGAATGCAATAATGTGGATGAAAAAGTTCAGGGAGATTCTGGTTTATGATATACAAGCTGAACGATTCAGATTAGAAAAGAACATATCTGAAACAAGGCCTGAAAAGTATGAATGTACCAGAAGACAAGCTGCTAAAATTCCTTTATTTCCCAAATACCGGCACTAAATGAACAGACCGATCTGTCCATGTCGTAACAGTCTCCTGAGGAAAACACACCAAATGAACCCACAACTTCGCGCAGGAGCCTGCACGGCTTTCCACAATTCTTGCTCCTCCAAACTGCCTCTGCTCCCACCATTTCTCCAGCCACAGACACTGGCTCCCTGGGGGTACCCCCCTCCCCTCCTCTTTTGCCTCTGCACCGCCAGCCCAGCATCACCATCAGAGACACACCAGAGGCTGCGATGAGCAGCAAAGCTAGTAAGAGCAGCTCCAGAGCTGAGTTAGGCAGTTAGAAGCCTGACAGCTTCACCTCGCGGGTGGATCCTTTCTGGCTTACTGATATTTTCTTTGTGATAGTAACAGGGGCACACTCCCTGAAGAGCCACCACTCTGGGAAACTGAAACAAGGGAATCATGAGCCTGTACGACTTAGCAAATGAGCAAGACCTTTTCTCAAAGCAAAAAGTAAGAATGGGCTGGAGATGTAGCTCAGCGTGAAGTCTGCAAGCTCGGTCCCCAGAACAGAAAGTGGGTTTGTTGGGGGGACATTTCACGTACTGCTAACGTGAGAGAGAGTAAGACCATATATGTACACACTGCAAGATTAGACAGAAAGCTTTAGCGATGGGCACCATCAGCAAGAATTCACATTCAACGCCCACAGTTACTCTGACCCAGCTGGGTTTCACAACTGAGAATATTAAGATCCCAAGAAGAATTCTGTGCAAGACAGCGAACCTGCTGAAAGGGGCAAAGGCCCCCTGAAAGCTGAGGCAAAGGCATCTAGGATTTGCTCTCAACCACTGTCGTGAGCAGCAATAATCCAATGCCTGCTGTGCGTGGAGGGGCTTATTAGGAGGATCTCAATAGAGGCCAAGACAAAGAGCCTGATGGCAGAAGTTGCTCGAACAGGAAAAAGCACTTGCACAGTTCTAAACAGGATGGGCAAGTGTCGTAGGGCTTTCAGTGACAACAAAGAGCCGGCTGCGACATGCGTGCCCTGGGTTCCCCACCACTGTTCTAGAGGAACCTGTGGTTCTACAAGAAAAGAAGCAGATGACAATAATGTGTGTGAGTCATAACCCACAATTTAAAATATAACAAAATAGGGAAATATCTATGTGTGTGCCTAGTCTCCAATTAGGAAAAGACTCTCCCAGCACAAAAGTAATTTAAGATAAGAAAAAAGGGGCCAGAGATTTACCTCAGTGGTTCCAGAGTCTGCCTAACAAGTGCAAGATCCCTAGTTCAATCCCCAGTAACCTCATACAATACTGGGTGTGTTGACTCACGCCCACCAGCAATCAGTACCACATACCACAACACCAGGCGTGGTGGCTCACACCTGTAATCCTAGCACTCAGGAAGGCAGAGACAGGAGGATTGCTGTAAATTCAAAGTTTGCCTGGGCTACACAGTAAGCTCAGGGCCAGCCTGAACTACAAAGCGAGACTCTGTCTCAAAAAAAAAAAAAAAGGAAATGAAATAAAGACATCTCTGTTTTCCTAAATTTATTAATATACTCTGCATATACAGATTGATGACAGGCAGTGCACATTTTAGTACCAATACTCAACACAATGCCCAGGAGTTCCGTACCAGCCTGGCAATAGAGCAAGACCCTGACTCAAAATAAAACTGTTTTTCAATGACAAAAATAGATCTTGAGAGAAAGAATATTATCACATTTGAAAAATGTACAAAGGTATTCATTATAATATTTATAACACTGAAACTACCTAAAGTGTCAGGCACGTATTAATTTGTAAATTATGTTCACCCATATAATAAAATATGTTGCAATTAAAATTATGTTTCTGGAAACATCAATTTCATAAGTGTATAACAAAGAAAAAGGTATCAATCTTATTACTGAAAATATGCATCTACTTACTCACAGGAAAAAATATCAGAATGTCTCCCACGATAATAAGACTTATACACAGTGTCTCATCAAAAACAACCCACATGAGGTACTGCAGCCTGTCTCCTGCTCCACAGAGAAAAGTGAGGCACAGAGAGGTGAGGCCCCTGGACCCTTGTCATGTAGTTCATAGGGGCAAAGGTGGGAAATAAACTCTCAGTAAGGCTGTTTCCAGAGCTTGTGAGCCACCCACCACCACAAACCCACTTCGGTTTAATTCTAAACTTAAATTAATTAGATTTTTAAAGAATTAATTTAATCCTTAAATTACATCTCCTCTGATTTCCAAGGCTCATGAAGTATCCAATATGCTCTGAACAGAGCAGAACTGTTTTCTTTCTTATCTACAAGACTGAACGATTTCTACTAACAACTCCTGCGAATGTTCACAGTGATACCCACAAGGTAGGTGTCTCTGTCCTTTGACTTCTAAGACATCAATATGTCCTGGCGATCCAGATTTCTCAGCCCTGTTTCCTCACACGCTCGCACCTCTCAAGTAGATTTCCCTTAGAAGACAAACTCTTCATAAAATCATTTTTCGCCTCCACTTTTGTGTGTTTTCTATAAGGTTATTACATATCTTTTGAGGACGGAGCCAAGCTATTTTAGCTCCTGTCCTCTTGATTCCCATTCAGATGAAAATTTAAGTACAAACTAGCTACCCATTCATCAAGATTGCTTCTAGTTTATTTATGGTACAGCGCAGAGAAGCCTCTGGGAATAAAAACTTAAAGTCTATTATAGTTTCTATTAATAATTGTAGTTACTAATTGCTATGAGAACTTTTTTTGGATATGCTAACGTGTAGTTAAAGTAAAGCCCATCCAACAAACTACTATAATTAGCTTTGCAAAGACTCACAGAAGTTACAAGAATTCTCTAAGTTTGTTGGAGGGTGGAAACGGAGAAATACGATCTTCAAATTCTTTTCAAACACTGTTATCATGAATTCAAAAGACGAAAATTTAAAAACTATATTCACGAATCCTTGAATTATTTTAAAATTATTACTTTCTGACAATTTGCACTCTATGTCTACCGGATCTTGATCACAAGGGCTATTTTATTGTTGCTGCTGTTGTTATTCACTGATTCATTAAACACCACATCTCGGTCTGCAGTGGGCCAGGCACTGGTTTACAACAGCGATACAGCAAAACAGAAACCAAAGTGAGCGGCTCTTCCTTGGGCTGGTTTTAGGCGTTACCAACAGACACGGAAGGTTAACAAGGTACAGAGCAAAGCACAGAAGTGACACAAGCAGTAGTGGAAATGAAGCAGTGGAGAAATGTGGGCACAGGGGACAGCGGGGTCACGGCTTCAGATGCTGCGGTCCCAGAAGGTGACTTGTGAGTACAGACCTTGACCGGGAGACCAAGCAAGTGGCTCTCAGGGCCGGGCGCGCCTGACAGGGGACTGCACGTGACAGGGCCTGAGCTGGGGCGGAGCCCTGACTGTGATTGAGGAACAGACGCGAAGCCTTCATGATTTCAGTAGAGCGGTGAGGCAAAGCAGCAGACCACGGGGTCAGAAAGGGAATGAGAATCCACGAGCTACAGGGCTTCCAAGCCGTGCCAAAGGCAGAGAGAGGAAGCCAGAAGAGGTAGAGATAAAACTGCTATGTAATTTGTTATTCAAATTCTGGCAATTCTGTTGGTTAAAACGATAACGTGGATGAGACAGTGGGGAAACGGAGGAAGACCAGGACTGCTGTGCACAGACTGGCACACCAGCTGTCTTGGGTTGGCAGCAGGGACTTGACATGATTCTGAATCTACCGAATAAGACGACCCAGGCCACTGCTTCGGGACCAGAAAGAGGCACACAGGTGACAAAGCCGAAGAAGCACTGCTAGCTGCTATACAGCCACATGAGAGGTGTGGTGGCGACGGCAGGTTCAGAGTGTTTTAACCAACAGCCAGCAACTCTGGGAAGGATCAGAGCAAAATGATCCAGGGAAGGAAATGCGGGTGCCGAGCTGGCACTGATAGACCTGGGGAGACTCCAGGATGAGCTAGTGGCGGGATGTCAGGAAGAAAGGACAAAACCCAAACGAGCCCAGTGGCAGGATGGGGAGGCAGAGAGATACAGCAGGCGTAAGACAGCGGGAGAGCCGTTTGGCAGTCACCAGCCTGCAGCTGGTAGCTGGCGCAATGGGACGGAGACGTCCCTAGGGAGGAAAGATACATGAGAAAAGGAAAGGAGAAAAGACAGAGTCCTGGGTGCCTGCACACCCCCATGAGGGAGCCAGAGAAGAAACAGCAAGAGGCTGATGAGCAGCAGCCAGGGAAGGAGGGGAAGCCTAGAGAACATGAAACCTCAGGAGCCAGGCTACCAAAGGGCATGGTGGAGGAGGGTGCCAGCAACTGTGGCATCCTGCGTGGGTCCTGCCAATGTGACGGGGATGCATTTCTCGAGGGCTTACAGGGATGGGCTTTCTATAATGCTACAAAGGCAGAGGCAAACACTGCTTTTGCTCCGATTTTCCCTCACAGGGAATGAAGTGTAAGAACCCTGTTCCTCTGAAGAGGGCTGGGCAAAGTCCCAGAATCGCTGCCCAAAGGTAGGGGAGCTGTACCATCCTGGGCAACCTTCAGGAGACAAGGAGATAATTTCACTAAATAACAGAGGCAGATTGTCACTCTTAGGCTGTTTGGATGACAAGAGGACTATTCTGCCCACCTCCAAGCAGGACACTAAGATTCGAATGACAGGAATTTGAGTGACACCGGGAAGGAAAGGACTTGGAGAGGATCCACTCCCCCTGGGGGATAAGAAGCATTTAGCCACTGGTTTCTACCTTCAAGAGTTCTTCAACAGTTAACCACTCTGTGCTTCTTGAGATACTAGCATCATTTGTAAGTGTAAAGCACAGATTTTCCTTTCAAACCGAATCCACCTTCTGTTCATTACTCTGACCCAGCTAGCTAGAGTTGATTTCTGTCACTGGCAACCACAGCTCCGTTTTACTTCCCATTCTCCACAATGTAAAAGCCATGAGAGTTAATAAGTCATATATTTTTAAGTTGGGTCATTTTTCCCAAGGGAAGTAAAATTAAAACTTCATGGACTATTACCATACTGGCAAAATAAAGGCTTAATACTTGAATAATCATAATTATAAATATGTATTTCATAATATTCTTTTATTTACTAAAAATACTTATCTTAACCAAATAGATGTCTTTTTTGAGGTTTTTGCTTTGGGAAGGTCCAGGGCCTTGCACATGCCTTACACCCCCAATCCTTAAGTCGTTTTAATTTTATAACAAGTATACAATGCATTACTAACTATAGTTGCTACTGTACAAGATGATCTCCAGAACTTCCTCCTGTCTAGCTGAAATTTCGTATTCTTTGACTGACATTTCTCTACACTTATAGAACTTTCCTACACCTTTTGGTGACACTGTCATAACGGTTACTGTCTTCTGAGTGCCCTTTGAGCTGTGAGAGTCCAAGGAGGAAGATTTTTCTCTCCCAGTGAAAGCACGACCTAGCGTCAGCCCTCTGAGAACCTCCCCAGGTTCCAAAAACGTGGTCCTCAGCCAGACTCCGGCCTCCACCCTCTGTCTGAGTTTCCCCCAGGCATCCTTAGGTCTTCACGCAGATCTGATGTCACTCTCTGTGATAAAATACAGGAGTGACAAATCAGGAAACCTGTGCACTGACAGCGTGTCCCTAGAAGCAGGGCCTCACTGTTCCATGAGTTTCTCTCCTCACCTGATTGCCGTGAAGTCTGGGGCTGAGCTCTTGAAAAAGAAGCCAAGGCCAGAGAGGAGGCTGAGCAGTCGCTCTTTGTTCCTCATTCAGATAAGTTCAACAGAAGGTGATTTTGAAAGATGTGATCCATGTGTGGAAAATCACACTACAGAGTCAAGGACACAGCGAAGTTATTCCACTGGCTTTGGTATAGCTGCGTGAACAAGAATGAGCGGCAGACAGATCAGAGAGTCCAGAAAGCGCTGGGTTATCACCAAAGACTTTCACTGTGTGCCACAGAACTCAGTTTTACAGGCCAAGAATGCATAAAGGGATTTCCTGAAGAAATGAATATATTACAAAAGATGAGCTTCAATTAAAACCTTTTAAAATAGCTCTTCCATCTGAATTTCTAGTTCTCTCATATCCACCTTCTATTTAAGTTCTATCAATGAGGCAAAAAAAAAGTAAATTTCCTA
>PVIC010036013.1:0-11585 GCA_004025085.1 Thryonomys swinderianus
TTAAGTCCATTTGTTGAAAGGTTTAATTCTCTGATATTTCTTTACTGAATTTTCATCGGATTGATGTTTTTTTTTTTTGAGACAGGGTCTTACTTTGTAGTCCAGGCTGGCCCTGAGCTCACTATATAGTCCAGGCAAGCCTTGAATTTACAGCAGTCTTCCTGCCTCTGTCTCCTGAGTGCTGGGATTACAGAGGTGAGCCACCACACCCTGCACTGGGAGTTGTTTTCTTATAGGATTTGAAACACTTCACTCCAAGTTTTTCTTGGCCTTTAAGGTTTGTTTTGATGGGCTTACCTTTATAAATGATTCATCAATTTTCTATGACTCCTGTATGTGGTGGCTCACACCTGTAATCTCAACACTCAGGAGGGTGAGGTAGGAGGATTGCTATGAGTGTGAGGTCAGTCTGGGTGACATAGTTCAAAGCCAGCCTGAACTACATAGTGAGATCTTGTCTTTTTTTTTTTTAAGTTCTTTCTTCACTGTTGTATTCAGGGTTCTGTATACCCCATTCATCTGTAAGTCAAATTCTTTCTCATATTTGAAACATTTTCTGCAAACAGGTTTTTTTTTTATGCCATTTGTTCTGTCTTCTGATTTCAGTTTACTTAGATTAGTATCTTCTAGCAGTTGTTGAACCCATGCTTCATAGTCTCTTGTTTTCAAGTTTTCTCGGAATAACTGATCACTGCCATCAGCCTTGTTTTCTAGTTCTGACACGAGATCATCAAGTTGGTTCTTTCTGCCCATACATGCACTAGAGTTTTAAATTTGGATTTCTTTTTCTTCCCTCTCTCTCTCTCTCTCTCTCTCTCTCTCTCTTTCTCCCTCCCCCTTCCTCCCTCCCTCAATCCTTCCACTCTTTCTCTCTCTGTCTCTACCTCTCTCTCTCACTCTCTCCTGTCAGGCAAGTGCCAGCACCACTGAAACACATCCATGGCCCAGTGTTCTGGATTTCTGTTTGGTATGTTTTCATAGGCTCATATTCTTTGCTAAGCTTGTTATTCATGTTTTGTATCATTTTGTTTAGATCACCTAGTCCTTTTTAGTGACTTCTTTAAATTCACTGATTTTTTTTTTTTATGGCTATCTCTTCTTTGAACTTGCCAAGCATGTTATTGTTCTTTTTGAAAATCTCTTCTTGGGCTGGGGATTTACCTCAAGCAGTACAGTTTGATCCTCAGTATTGCCAAAAAAAACCCCAAAAAACAAACAAAAACTTCTTTTATGATCTTGAATAATTTAGCTATCTGCCTTTTTATTTCTTCCCCCTCAGTGCCACAAAGGTCAGTTTTGGAAGAGCTACAAAGTTTTGGAGGCATTTTGTTGCCTTGTCTTCTCATGTCTCTATTATATTTTATTGTGTGTACTGAGGTTTGTGGGTGCTTATTGTGGAAAGATTTTGTTGCTAATATGCAGATTTTTTTTTTTGAGACAGGGTCTTGCTATATAGTTCAGATTGGCCTTTAACTCACTCTGTAGTCTAGGCTGGCTTTGAATTTGGAGCTACCCTATTGCCTCAGCCTACCCAGTGCTGGGATTATAGGCTTGGGCTACCACACCCAGCCTGAGATTTTGTTATTTAGGGTCTGTTTTTCAGTGGCGCACTCTAGATTTGGCAAACTATAGGCTTTTACCTCTGTCCCAAGATCCAACTACCGCCCTTACTTTGAGAGCTTGTTTGGCAGTTTGAGCAGGGAAATGCAGCTGCTGATACACCTGTGAGAGAGGAACACTCCTCTGCTGGGGTGGCCGTCTTCAACCAAGTGCACAGCTTCAGGAGGAACGCGGCTGGAGCACTGAGGGAGGACGAGGACTCTCAACACTTGCCTAGCCAGCTGGGTCAGCAGAATCAACCCTGACTATCAAAGCGGTGACAGATGTCACAGGCAGATCGTCCTCACTTTCTACTTCCATTAATTTGAAAGGAGAGGATGAGGTATAATTACCCAGCACCCAGTTCTCCAGGAAAAAGCCACAGTATTGTTAATGACACAGAGACAATATGGATCTTGGGATACAGAGAAAATTGGTTAATAGCAACAAATCTGCTACCTTGGCAAGAACTACATTGCCAATAATGGTGCCAAAGACAAACTGGATATTGAGATACCATAAGAACCAATAAAATAATAGTTTTTTTTTAAAAGGAAGCAATAACATACCTCCCTTAATCATAGAAAAGAGATCTATAATTCTATAATTATACTATAAACAATAAAACAAACTGGGTTTGGTGACAGACCCTTGTAATCCTAGTGCTAGGGGGGGTCTGAAGCAGGAGAAATGCCATAAGTACAAGGCCTTACTGTATTGTGAGTTCCAGGCCAGCCTGAACCACATAATGACTCCTGTTTAAGAGAAAAAGCAGTCCTGCATTGTGGCTCACGCCTATAATCCCAGCATTTGGGAAGCAGAAGCAGGAGGATTGCTGTGAGTTTGAGGCCACCCTGGGCTACATAGTGAGTTCAGGGCCAGCCTCAACTACAAAGTGAGACCCTATCAAAAACAAACAAACAACAAAACCAAACCAAGACAACAAATTAAACACTAACACAAACTAAATATCAATATACAGTAAACGTTTACTAACTGCAACAACTATAGCTTTACTAACAATATAAAAATTCAACAGTGTTTGCTTTGGCAGCTTGTGTACTAAAATGGAGCAATACAGAGAAGATTAGCATGGCCCCTGTGCAAGGATGATGCACAAATTTGTTGAAGTTTCCATATTTTTTTACTCTGCTGTAAAGAGTGATATGTTTGAGCCATTCGTACTCAAATGGGCGTACCTTTTGGACATACTCATAAGTGAAATAAATAGGTCACAGATGTGAAAATACTGCACCTTTTCCTGGTATCAGAAACTGAAGGTGTAAATGAGTTCTAAAATGATAGACATTTGAAATAGTAAGAAAATATTCAAAGGGACAAGAGGGATGGGGTAAGTAAAGACGAGAAAGAAAAAATTTGATGGTTAAAAAAGAAAAGAAGAAAAAAGAAAGAAAGAAAGAAAGAAAGAAAGAAAGAAAGAAAGAAAGAAAGAAAGAAAGAAAGAAAGAAAACAAGGGCCAGAGATTTAGCTCAGTGGTTCTGATGCCTGCTTAGCAAACTCAAAATCCTGAGTTTGATCCCCAGTAACCACATACAACAATATTGGGCATGGTGACTCACACCCACCAGTAATTAGTACCACACACCACGCCGCCTTGTGGCTCATGCCTATAATGCTAGCACTTGGGAGGCAGAGGCAAGAAGATTGCTGAGTTTGGGGCTTGCCTGGGCTACATAGTGAGCTCAGGGCCAGCCTGAACTACCAAAACAAACAAACAAAAAAAAGTGAATCCATAAAATATTTTTCCTTTGTCTTTATTTTATTTATTTATTTTTATTTTTTATTTTTTTTTTTGCTTTTTGGAGACAGGGTCTTGCTTTGTAGTTCAGGCTGGCCCTGAGCTCACTATGGTGCCCAGGCAAGCCGCCACGAACTCAGCAATCCTGTCTCTGCCTCCCGAGTGCTGGGATTACAGGCGTGAGCCACCACGCCCAGCATTATATGTGGTAACTGGGGATCGAACTCAGGTCCTTGCGCTTGCGAGGCAGGCGCCGGAACCACTGAGCTAACCCTCCGGCCCTTATTTTTATTTTTTTTTGAGACAGGGTCTCACTTTGTAGTTCAGGCTGGCCTGAACTCACTATGTAGCCCAGGCAAGCCTCGAACTCAGCAATCCTCCTGCCTCTGCCTCCCAAGTGCTAGCATTATAGGCACCACACCTGGCACTGTGGTATGAGGTATTGATTGCTGGTGGGTGTGAGTCTCCACGCCCAGCATTTGTGGTTACCAGGGATCGAACTCAGGACCTTGCGCTTGCAAGGCAGGCGCTGGAACCACTGAGCTAACCCTCCGGCCCTCCTTTGTTTTTATTTGTTTAAATGAATGATTTCTTTCAAGGATCTGCCATTTTGGAATCCAGCAAATCACTTTTTTTTTTCCTTTCCCTAATTTTATAGCCTATTGATTTGTGAGGTGTCCCCCTGCTTCAGAGGCCCGTCAATGCACCCCAGGCTATGGCAACTGTCCAAATGAGATGTGTCCTTGCTTACAGTGGCAGCTGAGGAGGGCACTCAGACTGTGCTATACGTAAGTGGTGGGGAGAGTTTCAGGAAGACTGCTGGTCTCGATTTGAGCACTTTCAGACTAGCTTTCTCTGACAGCCACACACAGAGGTCCTGGCTTTCTTCCACAAAGGGATGGGCCTTATGTCCTCCTCCGGTGGTGTCTTAGTTACTTGTCTTTTTTTTTTTTTTTTGAGACAGGGTCTCACTTTGTAGTTCAGGCTGGCCCTAAACTCATATGTATCCCAGGCTAGGCTCGAATTGAGCAATCCTCCTGCCTCTGCCTCCAGAGTGCTGGAATTATAGGCATGAGCCACCACACCGGCTAGTTGTTTTAGTTTTTTGAGACAGGGTCTGGCTTTGTAGTTCAGGCTGGCCCTGAGCTCACTGTACAGCCCAGGCTAGCTTTGAATTCACAGAAATCCTCCTGCCTCTGCCTCCCAAGTGTTGAGATTACAGGCATGAGCCACCACATCTCATATTTTGGTATGTGGTACCAGGAATTGAACTCAGGAAATATTTCTTATAGCTCAGTTTATAGAGGTTTTAGTACATAGTTGGCTGGTTCCCAGGCAGGGCAGCATGGCAGAAGGGCATGGCAGGGGAAAAATAGTCCATGTCAAGGTAAGCAGCAAACATTAAGGAGCAAAGCAATCCTTTCCTTTTTTGCTCACCCAAGCTACCAGCCTTTAGAGTGGTGCTGCCCACATTCAGGGTGGGTCTTCCTATTATCCACACCCAGAACTGTGCAAACAAGTCAGTGGCTTGATTGAGTACTATGAACCTGTAGACCTGTACACCATGAAGAGTCCCACCTATGAGCCTATGAAACTTTGGGAAGACTCCTAGATACAAGTCATAATAGGGTCTATATCTAGTTAGTATCTTCTCTGTGACTCTCCTGTGGCTATTTCTCACTTAGTTACTGTGAAGGTATCTATCCTGTGGCTATTTCTCACTTAGTTACTGTGAAGGTATCTCACTTAGTTACTGTACAGGTATCCTGAGTACTCAGTCTTTGTTTTTTTTTTGTACTGGGAATGAACTCAGGGCCTTGTGCTGCACTACTGAGCTACATCCTAACCCCTTGCAGCCCCCCCCCCCTTTTTTTTTGAGACAAGAGTTTCACCTTGTAGTTCAGGCTGGCCCTGAGCTCACTATGTAGCCCAGGTAAGCCTTGAACTCAGCAATCCTCCTGTCTCTGTCTAGTGAGTGCTGGGATTACAGGAGTGAGCCACCACGCCCAGTTTGTAGCCCAGGTTTTAACAATCAACCTCGTTCCCAAAATGACACCTATTAAACACTTTTTCTTGTAATATGGTGAGTGTACACTAGATTTCTTTACAACTCTAGCCTGCTGTGTGGAAGGAGTCACATTTGGAGTAAAACTCCATCTTTATTTTTTTTGAGATCAGGTCTCACTTTGTGATTCAGGCTGGCCCTGAGCTATGTATCCCAGGCAATCCTCCAACTCAGCAACCTTCCTGCCTCTGCCTCCTGAGTGCTAGGATTACAGTAAAACTCCATCTCATTTTTGCAGTTTACAATAGCCATGGGCTTTTCTTAGGGTTAGTGCTGCCAGCCGTTTGTTGATTTTCCTGGAGCCACTGACCCTGGGGTCTTACCTGAGTCTTCATAGAAAGGTCTCCTCTTTGGGAGCCCGAGTGAGCTTTCCAGATGCCTTGTTGATTTTTCAATGTTGTGCTCTTTCCCTAGCTTCCCTGTAGTTTCTAATTTCCTGGTAGCTTCCTTCCAATTCCCAGATACCAACTTCTTTTTTTCTCTGCACCAAATTGTTGTTTTCTGGATTTCAGATCCCAGAGAGGGTATATTTTCTGCTGATCACTACCTTGCCATTTAAAAAATCTCTCAAGAGTGCATTGTTCTAAAACAGATGCCCCCTTGCTCTGGCTTCCTGTCTCAGTACGTGTTCGGTCCCTCTCACATGTGCTCCCTTCGTGATGCCATCTGTCATGAGCGATGCAATTGGCGGGCCCTGGCAAGAGCTGCTGCCATGCTGTTCAGATGTTCATCTTCCTATGCTATGAGTTCAATAAATCTCTTTACATATTATTCAGCCTCAGGCATCTTGGAAAATGGACCAATACATAAATGAAAATTCAAAGCTACTCAAAACAATTCTGTAAATAAAAATGTATAAGTCAAGTCTGGGGCTGCAGATCAGTGGCAGAGTTCTTGCCCCACATCCCTAAGGGCCTAAGTTTGGTCAGCAGCAGGTACATATATTCCTGCATGTGTACATAAAAACATAATGCACACACAGTATGGCTCTTCCAGCTCACAGTATATCATATATTTTTTAAGCAAAAATGATCTAATAATAATCAAACATCACAGTAGTCTATTAGAAGGATGTTGATTTAAAAATCAGACATCTTGCCGGGCGTGGTGGCTCACGCCTGTCATCCCAGCACTTGGGAGGCAGAGATAGGAGGATTGCTGAGTTTGAGGCTCGTCTGGGCTACATAGTGAGCTCAGGGCCAGCCTGAACTACAAAGCAAGACCCTGTCTCAAAAAAACTAAAAAAAATCTTGGGGCCGGAGATTTAGCTCAGTGGTTCCGGTGCCTGCCTCCCAAGCGCAAGGTCCTGAGTAGGATCCCAGTGACCACATACAATGCTGGGTGTGGTGAGTCACGCCCACCAGCAATCAATACCACATACCACAGTGCTGGGCGTGGTGGCTCATGCCTGTAATCCCAGCACTCGGGAGGCAGAGGCAGGAGGATTTCTGAGTTCGAGGCTTGCCTGGGCTACATAGTGAGCTCAGGGCCAGCCTGAACTACAAAGTGAGACCCTATCTCAAAAAAAAAAAAAATCAAACATCTTAGTTTTAGTTTAGTTTAATGTAATTTTGTAGTGTTAGGATTGATTTTAGGATTATACATGCCACGCAAGGACTCTACTATTAAACTATACGCTTAATTTACACCATGTATGTTTTGCTACTGGGGATTAAACCCAAGGAACATATTTTCCCCCTTTTTTCTTTCTCTCTTTTTTTTTCTCCCCAAGTGCTGGGATTACAGGCGCCACCATGCCCGGCATTGTGATAAATGGTACTGATTGCTGGTGGGTGTGAGTCACCAGGCCCAGTGTTGTTGTATGTAGTTACCAGGAATTGAACCAGGGAGCTTGCACTTGCTAGGCAGGCTCCAGAACCACTGAGCTAAATCTCTGGTCCCCCAAGGATCTTTGTTGTTGTTGTTGTTTTGGCAATACCGGGAATCGAACTCGGGCCCTTGTGTGTCCAAGGTTGGTGCAGTACCACTTGAGCTAAATCCCCAGATCTCAAGGATCTTTTTTTTGTTTTGTTTTGTTTTTGTTTTTTGAGACAGGGTCTCGCTTTGTAGTTCAGGCTGGCTCTGAGCTCACTATGTAGCCCAGGCAAGCCTCGAACTCAGCAATCCGCCTGTCTCTGCCTCCTGAGTGCTGGGATTACAGGCGTGAGCCACCACGCCCGGCTCAAGGATCTTTATTGACGTATCATTCACATATAAAACTTACCCAGTTTTGTCTTGTTTTGAGATAGGTTTTGCTATGTGGTTTAGGGTGATCCTGAGCACACTACATAGTCCACGCTTGAATTTGCAATGATCTTCCTGCCTCAGTTTCCAGAGTGCTGGGATCACAGGTGTGCACCACCATGTTCTGGTACTTACCAAAGGAAAGAGTACAATTTAACGGTTTTAGTATATTTATAAAATTATATTACATATAATCTAAATTTAGAATATTTTCACTCATCCAGAAAAGAAACCCATTATTCATCAGCAGTCTGTTCTATTCTCCTCTGGTGTTAAAGCAACCACTAATGTACATTCTGTCTCTATAGATTTACCGAGTCTAGGGGTTTTATTGTATATGGAACCATATCATATTCAACTTGCCAAAAGTTGAACAATAAAGCAGCGACCTGGATTGCCATTCCTGTGGGTCCTCACAGCAGCCTCCATACTTAGGGCTTCTTAATCTTGCATGTGTATTATCTCCTTGTATCTCCCACCATTCATTCATTCAAACTTTCCATTCTCCGCTTTTTAAAAATAGTTTAGGCAGGGGCCAGAGAGTTAGCTCAGTGGTTTCTGCACCTGCCTAGCAAGCACAAGGTCCCTGGTTTGATTCCTGGTAACTATATAGAACAATACCAAGCATAGTGACTCATGCCCAACAGCAATCAGTACTACACACCACAATCCCAGGCGTGGTGGCTCATGCCTGTCATCCCAGCACTCAGGGGGCAGAGGCAGGAGGATTGCTGACTTGAGGTTTGCCTGGGCTACATAGTGAGCTCAGGGCCAGCCTGAACTACAATGTGAGACTCTGTCTCAAAAAGAAAGTTTAAGTAGCTGGGCGTGGTGGCTCACGCCTGTAATCCCAGCACTCGGGAGGCAGAGACAGGAGGATTGCTGAGTTCGAGGCTTGCCTGGGCACCATAGTGAGCTCAGGGCCAGCCTGAACTACAAAGCGAGACCCTGTCTCAAAAAAAAAAAGAAAAAAAAAAAGATAAAGGCTTAGAGCCGAAGTCCTCCGGAGGCTTGCTGAAGTAAGCGTGCCAGGGGGAGGAGGGGGATCTGCTTCCAAGGTGGCTCTTTGTCCTTCCCCGTGTGGTCCTCTCCCAAGAGGTACTTGAGCACCGTTGAGCTATGCAAGCTCCCCCAAGAGCAAGTGCCTGAAACAGAGCAAGTCCTGCCTCATCAAGCCTACCATGCCAGATGCCACTGCAGTTCCTCATTTTTGAAGGGGGAGCATTGGGTGGTTTGTAAACATTTTCTCTTTGTAAACATATTTTAAAACCTCAACACACACATACAAGAAATTGATAAGGGGGAGCAAGGTCTGGCTCCCAACCTGAAACCCGAGTTCGTGTTCTCTAAAATTGATGGATTTTAGGAAGGAGTGGCAGAGGTTAGAGTAGGAAATTTTTATTGAGAGAAAAGTTTCTGCCTAAGAGAGACAAAGGGGGAACCCGGAAAGGTGGGTAACCCACCCATCTCACTTCTCAGAGGCCTCTATGGAGTAAAGCCTCGAGGTGGGGAGGGTTTAAGGTGGGACAAAATTATAGTCAACCAGGAACATTGCAAATACAGTTGCTGAGGTAATAGTGGTACAATGAGAAGTCACAAAAGGGACAAAACCATGATCAACCAATAAGATCATGATACGTACAGTTGCTTAGGTAATACTGACTAGATGAGGATCCAATGAGGAATCAAGTCACATAGCAAGTGTATAGAGTCTTTAGTCTGGGGACTTTTCTAGGTGGGTCAAGGTCTTGACCTCTACCCCAGAGATACCAATCCTTTTATGTGGGTGGGGCCATTTCCTCCACTGATAGTGTTGAATTTCAGTGAAGGTCTTATGTGAGTTTTTCCGAGGGTCAGCCCTAAACTATCTACCTACTGCATATCTGAGTATCTTTCCTACCTATAATGAAATACCAAAAAGTTTTCACATGGCTAGAATTAGAGTGAAAGGAGGTGTCTGGTGACTGAGAAGACTGGTGATAACTCAAGGAAAATTAACAGAAGTCAGGTCACTTATTGGGACTTAGTTTTAGTAATTTAGTTTCTATTTGAGGGAAATGAGACTTTTTTTTGTCTTTCTTTTTTGGTTTGTTGAGACAGGATCTTGCTAAGTAGCCCAGGTTGGCTTTGAACCTACAACTGTCCTGCCATGTCTCCTGAGTGCTGGGATTATAGGTGTGTACCATCATACCTGGATTCTTTCCTTTGGGGGGGAGGGGAAAAGATCTCACTGTCTAGTCCAGGCTGTCTTCAAACTTTTTTTTTTTTTTTTTTTTGAGACAGAGTCTCACTTTGTAGTTCAGGCTGGCCCTGAGCTCACTATGGAGCCCAGGCAAGCCACCGCAAACTCAGCAATCCTTTTGTCTCTGCCTCCCGAGTGCTAGGATTACAAGCGTGAGCCACCATGCCCAGCACTGTGGTATGCGGTGTTGATTGTTGGTGGGCGTGAGTCTCCACGCCCAGCATTGTATGTGGTTACCTGATCGAACTCAGGACCTTGTGCTTGCGAGGCAGGCACTGGAACCACTGAGCTAACCCTCCAGCCCTGTCTTCAAACTCTTAGTGATCCTTCTACCTCAGCCTCCTAAGTAGTGGGATTCCAGGCAAACGCCACTATTATAGGTAGAAAAGCCAGCTAGACACATGTAGGCAGATAGATAGGGCTGGCCCTTGAAAGACTTACAAAAAAGAGGATCCTTCTGAAGGTCAATACCATCAAAGAGAAATTATACTTCCAGATAGCAGTAAACTACAGGCCTCATTCTCCTAAGATGGAAGGTCAAGGT
Source organism: Thryonomys swinderianus (assembly GCA_004025085.1). NCBI lineage: Eukaryota > Metazoa > Chordata > Mammalia > Rodentia > Thryonomyidae > Thryonomys > Thryonomys swinderianus. The sequence goes on from PVIC010036013.1 coordinate 10,455, forward strand.
CTGGATCCAGCCCCTCCTTGGGATGCAGTCATTAAAAAATCCCCAGATTATGGGCCAGGACTTTGAAGCACCTAGAGGACCCACCAGGGTTTGATTCCTCATTGGACCCTATTCAATCAAAATTGCTGAAATAAAATGTACTTGTCATACACCCATTAGTTAACCTCGGTTTGCTCAAATCTTATTGGTAAACCCCTATTTTGGACCCGCCTCACTTCCTGGTTTTGCTCCATAAAAGCCTTCTAAAAAGTGAGGGAGGCAGGTTACCCACTCTCTGGGTTCCCCCTTCTGTCTCTCTTAGGTAGAAGCTTTCTCTCTCAATGAAATTTTCCTACTCAAACCTCCCTCATTCCTAAAATTCATTCTTTGGGGCCAGAGATTTAGCTCTGTGGTTCAGGCTCCTGCCCTGCAAGCACAAGGTACTGAGTTCGATCCCCAGTAACCACATACAATGCTGGGCGTGGTGACTCACACCCACAGCAAGCAATACCACATACCACAGTGCCAGAGGTGGTGGCTCAGGCCTGTAACCCCAGCACTGGGGAGGCACAGACAGGAGGACTGCTGAGATCAAAGTTTGCCTGGGCTACATAGTGAGCTCAGGGCCAGCCTGAACTACAAAGCGAGACCCTGTCTAAAAAAAAAAAAAAATCATTCTTTGATTTTTAGAGAACATGAACTCATGTTTCAGGTTGGGAGCTATGCCTTGCTCTCCTGCATCTCCACCATGCCCAGCTTCTTCTTTTTCTTTTCCCAAACAGCTTTATTGAGATATAACTCATGTGCCATACAATTCAGCCATTTGAAGTGTTCACTTGAGGCTTGGGAATGTAGGTGGGGGTTTAGCTCAGTGCTGCTGAGGCCTGCCTTGTAAGTACAAGGCCCTGAGTTTGATTCCTTAGTTCAGTGAAAAAAAAAAAAAAAAAAAGGAAAGAAAATAAAAAAAAAATGAATTAACACTGAATGGGGCAACCCAGGACCCTCACAGGCTGGGAGTGTACCTCAGTGGTAATTCTTGTCCAGCACTGATAAAACCGTCAGTTTGACTCACAATGCTTCAAAAGCAAAAAGGTTAATTCAATGGACTTTACTATATTCACAGAAACATAGAAACATACATCTCTAACAATC